>PKRV01000152.1:0-34690 GCA_003709505.1 Hyphantria cunea
GTACGATTATTGTAATTTTTTGAGCTAACTCTTTCGCAATATTAGCAAAAAAATGATTAACCTCATTGATAGATGCGTCAATAGAATTATTAATTATGTTTTGAATTTTGTTAAGTGTCTTAAACAGTCACTATTAAATATTATAATACAAATTCTTATAATTAATAAACATTATTATACCAGTACTTATTTTTTAACTTCCTCACCTTTTTTTATGTTACCTCCTCAGATATCCTTAAATTTATGTTTTTTATTCTGCTCTGTCCAAACAGCAGTTAGGTTTCGATATTATTGATAATATTCTAAAATGTAACAGCTGCAACGCTAATCGAGTAACGGTACATAACGAAGAACGACACAAATATCGAATTTATTCCTAAAGCGATTAATGTTATAATTGCGTGCATTTAGAATAACACCATCTGTTGTTCAATAGCTTGCTATAAGTATTCTTATTCTAACATTATATGATATTTTAACAAAAGTATGATTTTACGTGTTGTATTTTAAGGCTTATTTTAAACAAAATAAAAACATCAAATATTTTACTTTAACTGTACACTATGTTAAAAATTCTGATTATTCTAGAACATTCTATTTCCTACAAAGTGTGCTATCTATCGGGTAATAGCGGCACTTTTCTGTTTTTTTGTCTATGATAAGTGCACAGATAAGATAAAAGTAAAGACACTTGTTATAGAGTATGATTAGCGGTGGACTCGAACCCACAAAATTTTTGTGTTTTTTACCTCTGTGGCGTCGGTCCCACTGAAATAAAACCATTTTTTACTACTTGAAAAGATTATAGGAAAAGATTATATTATTTAACTATTTATGAATTATTATTAATCTAATATGATATAAACCTTTATATTTTTAGAGAATTTTTCACAAGAGGAAATGAAATGAGAATGTGAGTAATGCAGTGAGGTTAGGTATGTAGGTAACGTCATGTAGAGGTTGATACTTGTCGAGGTCGAGGTATTCTTTTACGGCGACATCGGTGATAGACAGACATGGTATCGTTCAATATTGTCGTTATCTATTATTTCCTTTGATTATTAACGTGTGTCATGTTGAGTGGGTATATTAAATTGTGTGTAGGTACCTCAGATCAAATAAAAAAGGTAGATACTGCACGTAGAACAAGAAAATGAAGCAATTTTTTTTAAACATGTGAGTGACTGACTGTGTTGCTACTATTTGAAAAATGTCCCTGGTAAGTGCAAAATAGGTAATATAAAAATAATAATCTGTTGGTTTCATTCAAATTATAAATAGATATATTTATGTAAATGAAGGAAGCATCTATGTGTGAGCAGAAAAAATGGAAAAGTTATTCGAAGATTGTTTTGTTGTGATGTAGTGCATATATGTGTGTTTGTCTTGTGGCGACTTCCACGTACAACGCAACAACAGAAATACACTTCAGCGCGATCTACCAAAGATACGTAGAACTACGGAGTAACGAAGGAAACTAAGAAACTGCCAATCCTAAATCGCGCAATAGAAGTTCTCGCGCTGATTAGCATATATACAACATCCCAACGTCAACCGTCGGGCAAGGGCCCACCAGGCATGATCACCTCGCCGAGTCGTAGGATCCTCCCTTTGTGTTGGAGGGCCATGACACCCGTTCCTCCACAGTGGTGACCCCGACGTGATTGGAAGCAGCCTTCAAAAGAGCAGATCAACAGTCAGCACGCTACCATTACGTTCACTCCCACAGCAAGTCTCAGCCAGCCAGCAACCTTTGGCCTCGACAGGGATACACTACACGCAGGATGCGACCGCTCCAGCCTTGTAATCCCTACGGCCTCATCAGCGTCTAGGCACAGCACACTGCACTTGCGTTCCACGTAAGCAGAGCATCTCTCTCGTGTCTACGCAGCAGCCAGCCACAGCAACCGCCCTGACTCACTGGGGACCTCACTGCAGCACCGCGCACCGCATGTCATCCCGAATCACTGGGATCTGCGGACTTCAGACCTGACCTACTGGGACTAGAGGTATTCAGTTCCGACTCACTGGAACTTGCGACTCCCCCAGTTCTGACTACTGGCACTACTCACTCCTGGCACTGGCAAGCTCCGCAACAGAGCACTGACAGCCGACTCATCTAGATATCGGTAACCTTCGGTCTTGGAGGGGAGTGGATGTGGCGATTTTTACATATGACGCAACAACAGAGATACACTACAGCGCCATCTACCGAAGATACGTTGAACTACGGAGTAACGAAGGAAACTAAGAAACTAACAATCCTAAATCGCATAATAGAAGTTCTCGCGCCGATTAGCTTATGTAACAATGTCCCCTCGTCAACCGTCGGGCAGTGACCCAACAGGCATGAAAACCTCGTCTGGTCAGAGGATCCTCCCTTTGTGTTGGAGGGAAATGGGACCCATTCCTCCACAGTATATTTGTTTAGAAAGTTTAGAAGTTCTCATAGTTTCTAAACTACTTAATATAACTCAAGATATGGGGTGCCGTGGATCCAATACAGCGCCCTCTAGAGGACGTAAAGTCGTAATTGGAAAATGTAAAAAAAAAAAGTATAAAAATCACTGACGAAAATAGCAATAGTGTAATAATTACTTACAGGTAAACTCTACATGCATAGAAGTTGAACCATATGCTTCTATAGACAATATAAAAACAAAAAAATTACAGCATATAACTTCATTAATTATCGTAGAATAAAAGATTCTTATTCTTTTGATGATATGGCAATCAGCCGGATCAGCTATTTCTGCCAATGTCAAGTATTTCAAGTCTTCAATTCTTAGTCTTCGAGTCTTCAAGCCTTCGTCGTGATGCAATTAATGATAAAAAATAAAAAAAATGTGGGTGACATGAAATGGGGATCGTCTTTCGCGAAAACAAAAAACGATCTCCTAGAATCTTTAACTTGCGTGAGTTTCTTTTTTTTTGGCGCTTAGAAGTCAATGTCATCGTCAGTGTATTTATTTTTACACATTTTTTTTTTAAATTGGCAATACAGTTTTCGTCTTTTTTGCCAGTGTCAAGTTCAAAAGGTAGGGAAACAAGGAATTTTGAGGAAAGTTAGGAGAAAACATGGAATTTGGAAAAGGATCTAATGAGTTGTGACTGCTAAACTATTATATATATAATTATTATAAATAGACAATGTGATTAAATTTTAGTAGGTAATGGAACTTTTAATATGTTTAAGAGAATTCAGGAAAGAGGAACGGTCATATACAAGACACGAAAAAAAATGGTCAAGATTCCACACTTCCATTCCACACTCACACAGGTCTTTAATAATTTATTTTACATATATGATACAGCATAATGTTTAATTATTTTTAAATTATTAATCTTAACAAATTAGCTTTATGTCCATGGCCAGATTTTTTTAACCATTAGGTGGGTAAAAAAGGTACGGTATATCCAGGTAGATACTCTTAATATTTGGATGGTTATAATAGCATAATGAATTAGTATGATAGATATCCGGAAAGTGACAGTATACGTTTAATTAAAAAGACTGAATCCTTGTTTTTTAAATTACCACTACACTCTTCCCGAACGTCTTTTGTGATATCGACATTATTTTTACAAAAAAAATTTATAATAACAAAGAAAAATATAAGTTTTGTGAGTTCTTACGTGTGAAATGTTATTCCTTGAGACTTTTTGTGTACTATTGTTTAGGTTTGACACCATTCAATTGCACAAGACGGCATTTTATAGAAAAACTTACTGCACGACAACTTGTACGATACTGACAAAAACTAGCGTAATTTTTGTTAACGCGTGTGTTTCGTAAGTAGCCGAGTTTTTTTGCTTCAATAAGGAATATGTGCGTTATCTACCTTTTTTTTTTGGTCTAAGATAGGTACAGTCTTTGTTTTAATATTGTTTGAAGTGTGTCAATTTTTAATATTTATTTTATGCATTGGACTGCGACAGGCGAATAACTTTTGACATAACGAAGTCTGTCGGTGTAGCTAATAAACAAATAAATAAAATTAAAGCGTCTGTTTGTAATTTCAAATTTAAGTTTTTCACCAAATGCATGTGAAACTATATACGGTAGAAAATAACAAGAAAAATATTTTTAAAATTATCATCTTGTTTATGTGACTTTCACTGGTAGATAGCTGGTGATATAAGGAGTAACTTGGCTTCTTTTTTTAGACTAGCTTGGCCCTGCAGTTGTTGGGTACATAAATTAATAAAATTAAAGTTTTATTTATTTATATGTATACCCAATAATATTAATTACCCAATTATAAATTTACCAAAAAATTCTTTTTAACACCTTTGACAGTACTTTCACTGGCAGTTAGCTGATTTTTTATGGAGTAAACTTAAGCTTTTTTTAAACTAGCTACGACCCGTGGCGTTACCCGCGGTTTATTTTATACTGCAGGTAACACCGCGGGTCTCGGCTAGTATACTTAATAAAATTATCATGGTAATCATAGAGTACAAGAATTTAGATTTTGCAATGATAGTAACTATAACATATGAGTGAGTAATATATAGGTATCTACTAGCTGCTCTCCGTGGTTGCTGTTTTACATTAACGACCGCTAGTAGCACCGTGGGCTAGACTAAAATAAATATAGCTTATGTTACTCCTCATATCATCATCTATCTACATGCGAATACCGTCAAAATCAGTTCATCATCAATCAGAGATTAGTCGCCGGAAAGACAAGATAAAAAAATTGATAAAGTATCGTTTAAGTTTCATATGCATTTGATGAATAGCTAATGTTAATTAGCGGACACCACGCCGCTTACTACTTCGTGATTTTCTTTTATGGAATCGGGGCAAACGAGCAATCGTAACGTCTGATAGTAAGCGATTACCGCCGCCCATGGACACTCGTAACACCAGAGGCGTCACAAGTGCGTTGCCGGCATTGGGGGATGAGGGGGATTGGATTATGGGACTCCGGTATCCTCACTCACTCGGTGGAACACAGCGCCGGCGCTGTTTCACACCGGTTTTGTGAGGCCGTGGTATCCGGTCGAGCCGGTCCATGCATGCCGAAGCGTGGCTCTCCCACGGGTTGTGGTATTCTTTGAGTACGGTTCATGTTTGTAAAGTCCCCGGAACATAGGATATATTCGTAATATAGTTCTTTTTTTAAAAAAAAAGGTAACTTGCCTTGTGCAATAAAAGTACTTACTTTTGTATCGTAGTTGGAGATCTAATCAGTTTAATGCTCTCCCTTTCGTTCGTTTCGACCTTCCAATTTACCTTTGGACCAAGTACATATATACTTGGGGGCGGAAATTAACAGGATGCTCTTCAAGTGAAAAGAAAAAATATAATATCTTATATGTTGTAATTATAGGTAACCTGTTATTTAACAGTTATTCATAATTAAACAGTTACGTTATTTCTACAACAAAATTCATGATTACATACAGGATTAAATCAAGCACTTTCATCATTTATTAACGAACATTATTTAAATGAATATTCATAAAATATCATTGTCAAAAATATTTTGCAAAATGCATTTTATTATCTGAAATTAATTATTTATCCTATATAGGTATCGTTTTAATCACAAAATACTCTGGGGATAAGTCAATTGAATGAAAATATTTAAGTAGTTAACCATCATATTGCAAAACTTGCAATATGTTATCACAGCACTTGTAAAAATTGCAGTTGTCTAGAAGACTAAATATTTACATTATGGACACATAATATTCATCAGGATAGCCCCAGAGGCAAGTCATGAGACTCAAAGAGCAGTCAAATTGATAACATTTATCATTAATAGTAATCAATAATAATAAACTTATTATTTTGTTTGCTTATTAATTAAAAAATAAGAAATATAAAATATATTTATCTACGATGACGTCGCTTCTTCTTGCTCACTCGCCCATTCCCATTTTGAGGCAATTCATTCGAGGGCCCGCTGGACGAAGACGGCGGAGGGATAGGCTGTGGTGGAACTGACGGAGCGGATGCTGGAGGTTGAATCTGTACGAAGCCAGTACGATTCGTCGGACCATTCTGTCTTTGTGGGGTGAGAGCTTGCTGGGTCATGGCCCTTGGCGCTGGTACAAGCGGTGGTGACTCATCCTCGTTGAGAGCAGCGCGTAGACGTTGTCGCATACGTCTACGCGCATTACGCGAAATTGTAACGTTTTCAGTGGTATTCTCTTCATTGTTTTGAACTGTGGGCGGGGTTTCCACATCAGCAGAAGGGCCCGTAGGTTCACTAGCACCTGGATTGCGTCGGTATTCTATTCTGGCTCGCATTTCAGCTTCAGAGCGTACTAATGCATCAGCTTCATATCCAAGCGTAGCAAAAGCTCGGGAGAGCCTGGCCACATCATTCTGAAGATCTTGAAGGAAAGGTTCTAAGTCATGAGCCGCATGGTGAGAGTTTTGATGGTTACGATTGTTAACACGGTTGGCGACACGCATCACGGCGCGCGGTTGTGTTTGATTCACAAGCTGATCGGGTGGTGTACGTCGCACTGACAATTTACCACAAATCGATACTGGTGCAATGAGCGCTCTTGCATCTAAACCATTTACTAACAAACAATGCCCGCGTTTCTTGAGAGATCCTTCACACGATCTTACAGACCACACCTGTGAAATCGTAAAATAATCATCAGTAAAGAACACTTAATGTTATCTGTCCAATATATATAACCATAACTATTTAGCTTCATACTGATGACAGTTATACTGACTGATAAAATACTTTTATACTTTTCTTTGTAAATTTATATATATATATTTATAGACAAATATTTTTAGAGCATACAAACATTAGTTTCAATGCAGGAATCGAACCCAAAACCTGAAGCACAGCTGTCGCATACGCTAGCACTTTGTCAATGAGGCAATCAACAAAACAAAAATACAAGAAATATTTAAGAGATAATAATGATCATACTTTTATGAGCGATTTGCTTTTTCGCATGACTTTTCATTGTGTGACTTGTTAAGCCACCATTCGTGAACATTTTGGATTATGAACTTACATAAAACATGTTGTTTAAATCAAGAGATTTTGCATCATTCTGTTCCATAGACATACTGATTACATTTCTAGTTTAGCCCTAGATAGTTTAATTTAATCTAATATTCATTATGCATCATGTTTAGTATTTTTTAGATATTGTGTTAGTCTGTTGTATGACATCAATCACCGTGGGAGAGCCACGCTTCGGCATGAATGGGCCGGCTCGACCGGAGTGATACCACGGCCTCACAGAAAACCGGTGTGAAACAGCGCTTACGCTGTGTTTCATCAAGTGAGTGAGGATACCGGAGGCCCATACCCCAATCCCCCTCACCATCCCCTTTCCCCCCAGGCCGCCATAGTGTGGGTCACCATACTGCATTGTTCTTTTTCGCATTGAGGATGGTGACCACCACTCTTGGATTCTGCTCATGCTTTCCATCAGGCAGGGCAGAGTAATTTTGGCAGCTTAAATATAAACAAAAAAAAAAAAAACATTTCTAGTTTAGCCCTAGACAGTTTAATTTAATCTAATATTCATTATGCATCATGTTTAGTATTTTTTAGATATTGTATGAGTCTGTTGTATGACATCAAAGCATTGAGATACTTACACAGTCAGAAAAGATTGCTTCTCGATCATTTCCTGAAATCGTAACTGTGTAACTAAACTCGTGAGCCACCCAAGGGGATGCTGCCATAGACAGCCATGCACATACACTGTCATCTAAAAAAGAAAGATTTTAAGATTTAATAATTATTTGACTTTATAACTATACTTCAAAATAAACAATTCACTTACTACTTATTTCAATTACTAGGAAAAATATGCCCATATCTGATACTCTAACTGCAGTAACAATTCTTCCTGGTACAGCAGAGAACTGCCAGGCTTGCACATATTCGCCATTTTCAGACTTACCCTGCAATTAATAACATAGTTAACATGATATGGTAACAAGTAGAAGTTAATGCTGTAGTTCCATCGTAAAATAAGCAACAATGCATTACATGTATAATAGATAAATATTCATGTTCATAAATCATTATTTATTCATGTTTATTAAACAAATATAGTAAAAAAAATATAAGAAATTTAAGAAAAATATTAAAATTTGGGATGATTGTCAAATTGCACAACAAAAATATACCAATATGGTAAAATAAGTGTTTAATTTTTTTTTAATTATAAATATTACTTAAGCTACCCATGTAAATACATCGCATATGGCGGACTTAATTCCATAAGCATTATCTTCCAATCATCTTATGTTTGATGTATGTGTGTAGTAGGTTTATTATTGAAGCAAGTGAGGAGTATTGCTTAGTTTTCGTATAGATATGTTTATGAACTATAAAATATACACATATACATAAATTATGTATACTTATTATGTTGTATACCTCTATGAGTTCAGGAGAGTGAAAATAGCGTAGATGATTGAGTAAACGAGCTGATGGAAGCCTTGTTCCGTTTCCAGTTTTACAGGACAAACAACGAAACAAACCCTTACATGCTTGAGGGGCTCTGGTTGTAGACTGCTGTAATAAAGGAAGTAAATTTATTGTCAACGTTTATTTTTGGTAGGAGCTGATTCCCTTATTAATAAAGCATTATCTAAATTTAACGAATGATTCTGTGGTATTTTCAACTTTGAGTCTGTAAAAATTTTAAGTCGAATATAAGATGCTTAAAACAATACATAACGTTTATGAATAAGGGGGTGAAAGCTACGTAGTAGAATCGAAGATTGTACCCGAAAAACTATAGACACAATAGGCGACATCAGCGTATCAGAAGAGTTCGCCTACTACCAGACGTCCTCAGCCTCTATGGCGGGTGGAGAGAAACCCATCCGCTAACATGGCGCGCAACCACTGTGAAGTCTAACAAATTTGAAATATCTTTCTTCTATCTTAGTGTTGGCAGATACTATCAATAAACAATGAAACCATTGAATTAAAAGACATTTAAGGATAAGATTACTAACTGAGCTTATTCAACTTGACATTATGAGATTTCATTTCCAGTGATAAAATATTTGTTATATTAGAAGTAAATCTAACTATGGCACACCTATGCCAATAGAGGTATTATTGTCTATGATTGAAAAATGCAAACTTCATCATCATCTGCTTTTAGCAGTTTGGGAAGGGACTATTTGGAACAAGAGGTCATTTTGTGTGAGAAACATTCTATTCCTGAATGTGTTCCATCTTTAATTTACGTAAATTATACAGTGGATAAACTCACATGGGACTGAACTTCACTTTCATCATCTCCAGCACTTTCAGTCTCAACTAATTCTGGCAGTTTTTCTAAAGCTGGTGCAGTGTTTTCAAGAGTATTTGTAGTTACTTTGCCACCTAGTTTCTGAAATACATTTAAATATTTAAATAATTTTTTGTGTTTTTCTCTTTACTTTGTCATAAAATAACATGAACTAGTAACATCATCTTATTTCATGGCAAATCAACATATGCATATTCCAAAAGAGATCACTGCTCACTGATCACATTTGTAATAAGTTATTTACGTTTATAAAACAGTAAATAAAATTTATATGAAACTTAATTTATTTTTAGGTGTATAATCATCATTATTATCTTTCAATCGAATTGAAAGATTTTCATATACCACAAATGTCAAGCACAGGGAAAGGTTATATTCCTTGAACTTTTGTATAATCTGCCATAGTGTAAATATGTGGTCTATGGTACTGATGTCTTTTCGGTAACCATCTTGTTCACGAGGCTAGAAGTCGTCCGCTCGAGACGATTTGTAATGACTCTTGATCACAGCTTATACACATGACTCAGAAGAGAGAAGGGTCTATAATTCTTCAGCAGGGTGTTATCACCCTTTTTGAACAAAAGTACCACCAACCTCCTGAACCATACCTCAAGTGGTTTCCCATAGAATAAGATGGAATTTAATATATTATGAAGCACCTTTAAGAAAGGTTTCTCGACTCACTCTGTCACTCGACTGACTCTGCCCAATAGACAGCTGTTGCTAAAACTTTAGTTACTTTGTTTCGCTCTATTATCTCTTTAACATACATGATGTACATTCATGTTTTTTTCTGACATTTTGAGATTCGTCTATTGAGCAGATGGATATTGGGCACTTCTTCTGGTGACTCCAGAGTCATATTGCGCCTTTCCTCTATTAGCTTCAGACTCTCATCAGAGAATATCTTGGTTCTAGTGATCCGGCGGGTCTTGAAAAGTTGAGACTATGGATAGTTTCCACCAAACGGTTACTGAATTAGGTGGTATAGCGACGCAGTTATCAAGGCATGCGAAGCAGTTTTGATGTTCAAGCTGGAAGCTCTTGGGGTTTTGGATGTGAACGGGGGATTACCAGAGCATGGACGTCACCAGTCGCGATATTTCGAGCTTGGTGTTGATATTCAATGTGCCTCTAAATGGACGGTGATCGCAGCCAGTTTTACCATGTTGATCACCGAGACATCATTGAATACTTGCTTCTCCGTAGACATGATGAAGTCAATCTCATTTTTTATTTTGCCAGGGCCACTTCCTGTGCTCCTTTTTTCCGAAGAAGGAGTTCATCGTCTAGAGACCGGGGCCAGCTAATAGCTGGCCCCGGTCTCTCCGTTGACGAACACCAAATGGCCCCACTCACAACTCTTCACTGCTTCATTTCCGTCCGTTTTCTTGGTTAGCTAGCCACCAGGGTTGATTTTCCATAATAGCCAAGCTTGACATGCGTGTTTGCGATGCAGTAACATTGTGTTATACTCAGTAGGATGCTGCTGCACATTCTCTGGTATGTTTTCTCTTGGTCAACTCTTACAACACCCACAAGAAAAAATGGGGTGAAGCCATTCTTAATCAACACCACATGGAATAATAGTAATGGATACTTACAAAAGCTCGTAATTTTCTAACATTTGCAATCAATTCCTCCATAGCATAGTTTCGAGTTCCAAAGAATAGAGCTCTACAGACAGGACACACATCGAGACGCATTTTACAGCGTCCACATACATGGTGTCCTTCATTGCATTGAAATATTTGACCTGAAGGAATTTCATAACAGACTGGACACTGAAGAAGGTCATCTAAATCTGGCAGTGCATCTGGCTGCAAAATAAAAAATAATGTTATAAAAATTATAAATTTAGCCAGACCAATAAAGGAATCCAACAAGAACACTATTAACTAACTGACCATTGTGCTTTTCATATTTAAATAATCTGTGTTTTTTGAAGTTCTTTATAAACAATATAAGAATAATTTACTTATGCTTCTAATATTAACTAATATTATATTTCTCTAACACCAATCCTAAGTGAAATAGAGGCAATTGTACAATACAGGCAACATATCTTGGTGAGTCTGAATGAGGCTCTGCAAACTTTAGTGCATGTACACTCGAAGTAACCAATAAGCATGTAGTAACCAAAAAGGGGTGTCCAATATGTTGATCAATTTTTATGCAAATCAATTTAAATTAAGACATTTTTTTTAATATATAAGGTTTTTTAATTTTCTCAAAGAGTCCTTACTCAATAGATAGGGACAATACTAGATGATGATAGATGTCTAAAAAAATAAAATTTTATTAGTGTTTTTATAATCTACAAAATTCACTAGTATTTGTAAATCTATTTCCTTTAATATCTTATATAAATAAAATTCAATAAATTCTAAATAAAACTAATCAATTATAATATTTGATTGAATAAAGGGTTGATTGTGTTTACTTGTGGTCAATCTCCAGCATAGACCACTTATGTCGCTTCATGCCATTATTTTGTTCCAAAAAAGTTATTGAACAACTTTCTGCAAGAAGTTCAGAATTATCAAGATATGTCAACCATACAGTTGGAAAGATGGATGGCTTTTTTTAAATATTGTATTATTTACTGAACTGTTGATATAAATCATTGTATATTTCTACAACATTCACATCATAAATACCAGCAAAGTACAAATTTTTGATTTGATGGCTAAAAAAAATAAAAAATTTGAAATTTTTAAATGTTTTGCTATCAAAAGAAAACAGAAAGGAGCATCACCACCACATTTAAACTAAACCTTACTTTTATTATTGTTTAATGTTTACAATAAATTTTACTTCAATCAGGTTATGTCAACTACCCTAATAAGAAAAATAATGCATTCATAGATTTTGAGATAATGAATCAAATGAGTTTTTGTAATAGGGAAAAGGATATCAGAAAGTAAACTAAAAAAAACAGAAACAAGATCACAAAAAATGCAGTTTAAGTGAAAACATCTTTAGGTACTTATAGACTAAATTGTAGATTTAGGTATTGTAGGTAGATGTAGAGCTGCAAAAATTATTTGTTACTGTACATGTAGACATAATTTACAGCAAAAATGAAAATAAACTGTATTAGTTTATTTTAATACTAAAACTTATAAAGACAAAAAAAAACATTAAGTTGTTTATATTAACTATTTAAAATCATCATTTCCAAGTTAATGTTTATCCTATTCTTCATAAAAAGTACCTCGGATGAATAGCAACGAAATTTCAAAATCGCAAGTGCGGTTTTACTAGCTTTGTTTCACTACCTACTAATAACTTATCTGAAAATTGGTATTGGAGTACAAAATAAACTACAATCTATTTAAAGATATTTATTATAATTTTAGCCGTTACGTATTCTAAAATCAAACAGTAAATTTATGTAGAATTGCGAAACTTAAAATGGTGGAGCAATTTTTATGTGTACATCTACCGTGTAATCAAAGCATATGATTAACATGCCACGCACTCGATATTGCATTTAATACAAACAATTAGAGTTAATCATTATATAATACCTTTTTCAAACACTCATTAGCAAAATAACATTATAATTAGTGACCGCAGAAAGTAATATCGACCAATGGACAAGGTTGAACAATGGAATCTTGTCCATTAACAAAAGTAATAAAGACGATTGAACATACCCGAACCTCCGCTTGTTCCGACATAACGAAAAATTTTCTCAACGGCGAAGAAAACAGAACTTCCAAGCCCGGGTTTCAAATAAGCTTTGGTTTTAGTTTCAACGTAAAACACAGCTGTCGTTATACAAATGGCGTCAATAAATATTCTGCTGTGGTTACTGTCAGAGTTGCCATAGCCGCCTCAGTTTTGAAATTAAAAAATTGCAGATAACTTGTTTTTGGTTTACATTGCCAAACTAGCTGACTCGCGCTACCTCGTCTACACAAAGTTAACGAATTTGTTTACCATGAAAAGTTTATTGGAAGCCAACGTCAAGAGATAAACTTTTTCTGTCACGGTCTTATTTTTTAAACTTCCACTCTTTCTTTCAATGTTTTGAACTTTAACCATTTTTCATTAAGACCCTACCAATTTTGGCCTTAGAGTAAATTGCCTCGCTAACAGGGCTATTGAACATTAAAAGACTCTTTAAATTGGGTCAGTAATTCCTGACATTAGCGCGTTCAACTAAACAAACAAGCTCTTCAGTTTTATAATATTAGTATAAACCTGAATGCTCACACAATCACGACTGCGTCTCCTGTTGTGGAAAAAAAAATCAAACATTATTACGTGGCACACGCAATTGAAGTTCACGAAAGTAATAATTTCCCCCGTTTATGCAACATTTTTATTGATACTGCGCTTCTTTTGTCATAGCATGACGATATGTAGCCAATAATAAGAACAGTCCAATTTTTCAAATTGGATCAGAACTGCGACTCCTGTGCTTTAGGTCTCAGGGTCGATCCCTGGATCGAATCAAAATTTTCTATGATCTGCAAATCTTTGTTTCGAAGTAAGGATGTTCGTTTTGTATAACACAAACCCTGCTTAGCTCGGAACTAGATCGCGTTGTGTGTTAGATGTCTGAAATATTTATCCTGTTTCTACTACATATAGATTGGTATATCCAGGGAACGGATTTGCAATGCGATTTTAGGTTTTAGTTTCATAATAAGCTTCTAATCACTACAATCAACCTACACGTCAGAAATCACTAAAGTACTATAACATTGGTTGAATTCTTTTATTTATTTATCTATAACTTTATGCACTTTTGTACATTGGCGGACTTAATAAGCATTCTCTATCGGCCAACCCATGGGTAGTGTGGAATTCTTGTGAGGTAGGCGCACATAAGTTAGATACTTATACAACTAAAAATGCATTACAAACACAGCCTAATACAAGTACGCGTACTTATAATAATAGATGTCAGTGATTACAAAGAATTACACACTTAAGTTAATATGTAAATATAACAAATACATAAACGCTGTATTCAAATATATAGCACTATAACTATATAAAAGTGGTTTTGCTCGCCTGGAATTTGATTACATGTGTACGGGATTCGTTCGTGTGCTTGGATTGGTGAGGAAAACTGCTGTTAAACTTTATAGATACATATATTTGATCTTCAGAAAATACTAATTTGTGGACTGCATGGCTTGATTTATTTGCAGAGCTTCTTTCTTCCAGGGTCTGCTTGCTATATCTTCCTGTTGAACTGGAATTGACTGTCTGTCAACTGTGAACTGAACTGAACTATGAAGGACCCAATTGTGGCCCTCCTTTTATACAAATTTCTCGAAAATAATGTAGGCCCTCCTATTGGCCAACCAATCATAACGTTTACATTTACGCTACCTCAAAACTTTACCTTATCGAGAGTCGCGTGACACCTTTCACCTATTTAATTACATTTTAGACTATCAAAAGTATATATTTTCTTCAATGAGATTCGAGTTGCCAATGCTTAGCTACCTCAAAACTTTACCTTATCGAGAGCCGCGTGACACCTTTCACCTATTTAATTACATTTTAGACTATCAAAAGTATATATTTTCTTATCCTGAACGTATGATCTATTACGGAAAAATACAAAAATAACAATATCACATAGTAAGAATCTTATAAGATTCAAAGCTATCAATTGGTGTTACAAAACAATAACTTTAAACAACAATTTGAAAAAAATCGACGAAGTTTCCTACACGCTCTCAAACAACATGCAGGGCAAACAAAAGCACGCTACAAAGCGTCTCCGTAGACACGGTATGGCGACCATGTATGGATCTAACCGATAATATCCTCGAGGGCGCCAGAGTGGTATCCTACTCTAAGTTGTCAGAACCACTGTCCACAAGAGTGTACCATATGGTATCACTGGCCGGATAAGTTGCAGCCTTACTGTCTTATCGCGTCGCTAGGTTCTAATAATGAATTGAACATGAAATAGGCACTTGGAAATAGATCACGACGGGATCCATGACATTAAAATTTCAGAGATTCAGCTTCTCAATTGACCAAGCTCTAGATAGCTAATCCTCGATGGCAAGACACGAAGGTAGTTATTAATCAGTCTACGGTAAGGCATCTGTATTATCGCGTATAAGCTTCTTATTACTTTTTAAAACGTAGGTATATTTTAATCTTCTTCTTCATCTTTAGACTAGTCATAATTGTAACTATGTCTCTTATATACAATTTGAAACACCAGAGAGGTAAGCCCGTGAAAGAATTCCCATATCTGCCTTACAGAGCGATAGTTTTATGTCCGGGATACTTTGGAGATCATGCAATTACTAGGTCATGGATATGATGTTCCTCACGCTGATAGAGTGCACGGCTTGAGTGAGCAAAAGTGTAATATCGGGATGGCCACGAGATTCTCTAATTCAAAACCATCTCACTCTTCGCTTACACTGATAAATCTCGCCTTGTGAAGGAGAGGGTGGAGGGGACTGAGCGAAATTTAAAACCGTCTCGGTCCTGGACGGATGCATTAACAGACGATACGAGCAGTTCTTAGAGTTACAAGTGACGCTCTTTTTTCATAGAAGTAGGTGAGAAGAGATCTTTAGAAGCAACAAGGGGACATCGTGGTCATCAGCAAAAAGGCGAGGTGGCTACCTGTACACCGTCGACAACTAGCGGTATATCAGGGTACCAGGATTTTTTTTTCTATATTACTCCTATTTCCTCGGTTACTGGTACCAGAGATAGAGAATAATTTTAGTCGTACCCAGTTTGCCATAACCAAATTACTGATTCCTCTGTGGACGGTATCTTATGGTATTTTTAAAAAAGAGCAGTTTTATTGGAATCGCAAGCGGACGCTCATACAGCTAGCGATGGGCCTCCTTGAGGGTTGCCAACACACGAGCAAGTTTTCCGTCTTAGAGCAGCTGTCTTCTAACTTATCCATAGGGAAGCTACCCCTACCTCCATATCCAGCTAAGGCAGCTATCCTTGGGGATGTGAGTTCCATTCGGTGTAGGAAAATTTTTCAGCTACTTTTTACTAGTCTGTCCGATTCGGTCTAAACACTACCCCACCGCAAACCCCAGTGGGATGATGGCTCGAAGAAGTTAGTAGAGGCGGCAAAGTTGTAAAACCGCTACTGATTGGGTATATATGTATAAAGTAAATTCTAATAAATATTTTAAACAACTGGTTTAATTTGTACTGATTGCACGGATTACGTAGGGTATAAGAGGTCACACTTTCTAGTGCACTTAGTGTTGTTAGTTTAAATCTCTTATGATATTTATATATTTCAAGATGTGTGATACACAATTGAAAAAGATATTTATAAAA
Source organism: Hyphantria cunea (assembly GCA_003709505.1). Lineage (NCBI taxonomy): Eukaryota > Metazoa > Arthropoda > Insecta > Lepidoptera > Erebidae > Hyphantria > Hyphantria cunea. Next base: position 16,585 of record PKRV01000152.1, read on the forward strand.
TATAAAAAATTAAAACAAAACATGAAAGAATCAATGAAATATCTCTAGAAATTAAAAAGTTATGGGGCCTTGAATTTACGACTAGATTAAACGTTACACGCGGCACTCGATCGCGTCAAGTCTTTTTTTTATGTTTTGATCTGACAAAATGACTACTCCGCCTGATGGAAAGCGTAATACGGAACTCAACAGCTGTGGACCTGAGCTTTTTCTGCATATCCTCTATTGTGTTTTCTAGTGTCACGATGTAGGATAAGTTTTCCTGGCGTTCACGTTCTATGTCGAGAAGTTTGCCTCTAAGGTCTTCATATTGTGAGGACATAAACTTAATGGACAGATCCAGTTCATTATTAGTAGCCTGAATATTACAATTTTGTTCCTTAAGCATACAGTTTGCGCACAATTTACTCAAGGTGGCATCCTGATCTTTCTTCCGGTTTCTCGGCAACGCAAGTAACTCCTCCTTTAAGGTAGAAGGTTGCGATATCATTTTCTGATGATACATGTAATGAAATTATTTGTTTACCTGATGTTCTCAACGCTGTAATATTTTTCTTGTGTTAAAAATGATTGAATAAAAATACGTTTACAGTTACAGTGGATTCCGCAAACTTGAAACACACGCGTAAAGAAAGCAAGTCTGGCTTATCACCGCCATTCTATCCTATCACTTAAATACACAATCGAGTAGATACTGCGGTAAACGAATAAAATTATAAGTATGTATATTATTATCAGTACGACTGTCTGCTACCGTGGTCCGAGAGGATATGAACCTTCAACATGTCTTCAAATTCACTTTTGGCAATCGTAAAACGATCAGACTTGGTTAATTCGCTAATTTATAGAGCCATATCTTCTATTGTAATCAACGATGACTTTGAACTAATTGAAACAATCTGTTGAGGAGCAACGATATCATGCACTCGATCAACCAAATGTGCTAATGATTGTAAGCCGAGGGAAGTTTGTGATGCTACGACCATCTCGTTACTATTGGGCAATCTATAGGACCACACCGTTTTTTTAAATCTTTTGAAACAAACAACAACACACAAACAACACCAACTAAATGACGTAGGTGTCGTAAAAACTGCGAGGGCTTGCGGTCGCCTTACTTCTCATGAAGCAGTAACTGTTTGACCCTATTCTCTTTACTCCTGCCCGATCCTTTAATTAATTCACTTTTAAGCTTATCGTATTTATCCGTGATTGGTGGTGTAGTAATGAAATCCTTCGCTCCAGAAGTAATTTAATCGTCCGACTGTGAAACTATGTAATAAAATTTTGTGACGTCAGAGGTGATGCTCGACAATATAAAATTACATTCTACCTGTGCGAACCACTGTTCACTGTTTTACACAGGTTTACTGGGCCAGAAAGGAGGCATGCGAAGACCAACACGAGATATTTCAGCTTACAGCGGTGTCAAGGACTCCTGGACTATGTAATCACTCTTCGAACCGTTTGTAATTTTGTTCAATGCGTGCACTTAATTAAATTCCAAAACGTGTTTTAGGCGGGGTCACCACTGTAGTTTAGTAGATAAGTATTTAATTCAGTCTTACTAACACACCCTACACTAAATCTATCTGCATATAGGTAAGTTAATAATTTATAATAACATACACAGATTTAACTAACACTTATTTAATTCACAGAAGGGAATACACAAGGCGCAAAACAAAAGGCAAGAAGTTAAGTATAGAGTTAAGAGCAGTTCCAAGCAAAAGAATATAAAATACGATCACTAAATTAATAATAAGCCCTTAGATATTAAGCGTAAGCACAGAGCAAATAAACGAAGCCAAGCAACGTGAACTCGCTTTGAGAGCGTGCGGCTGACTGACTTGGTGAGGTGGCGCATAGCAACACCATTTCGTCGACCAGTGAGGGCGTGCAGCTAACGGCTGTTTTAATTAAATATTCTCCTAGTGATATAGCAAAATAATAATAATGTAGTTACAATATGTATTTAAAGCGCTTACATTTCAACTGAACTAATCTAATTGCTTTATCTCGGTAATTTGCTTGACCTGTCCTGAAAAAAATATAATAAATATAAACATAAATGAACATATACATAATACCCGAATTCTGTCACGAATATTTTTTTTATTGGATAGAGGGCAAACGACCAGACGTATCACCTGATATCACCTATGGACAGCACAAGAGGCTTCACAAGTGCTTTGCCGGCCCTTTAAGAAGGAGTACGCTCTTTTCTTAAAGGTTTGAAGGTCGTATTGGCCCGAGAATACCGCAGACGATAGTTCAATTCACAGTTTTGTTGTGTAAGACAGAAAGTTTCCCGAGAAGCGCACCGTTGTGGACTGCCGACCATCTAGATTATGGATACGAAACTTCTGTATGTTTATTTAAGTCATACAAGTATTTGATCCAACCCGGGAATCGATCCCGAGTCGGAACCATTGCGTCACCGAAACAGAAAACATTTTTAAATACCATATGCTTAGGTACATTTAATATCATCTGTTCATCTGGTTAATAGGTATGTGGAGAAACAAATGTCATGTCTTTCCAGCACAGTGAGAGGATCCTCCGACCAGACGAGGTGATCATACCCGGTAATGGCTCAATGATCGATGTTAGGATTTTATGTATATGCCAATTGGCGTGATATTTATATTGCTAAACAGGATTAGTTAACGCTTTTGATGTCTTCGGTAGACTGCTCTGTAATACCTACCTCCATCAAAATCCGGAGGTCGATTGAAGCTTGCCAGCGCTTGAAGTTAGTAGTTCTAGTGAACTACTCCCTCTTAGCATTGGTAATAAAGAAAAGATTGCCGTTGGTCCTAGTGAATCTGGGGCCCATATTCACTGAGATTGAAGTCCGCTGATCCTAATGAATCTGGAGTGCATACGGTGCACGTAGTACGTTATAGTTGACTGTTGCGCAAACGGGAGAGAAATGCTCTTCTCTTGTTAGTGCTGTTTAAAAAAAGAACAAATTCTATAATTTAAGTTTTTTATCATAATAGCGAACGAACTTTTGCATTGGAAAAAACTTAATTGTTTTTTTCCTGTATATACCTTTTGTGTTTTCTTACCCTTTAAACATTCCATGGCCTTCATTAAGTATCTCACGCCTAAAATGAACGTCCAACAATAATTCAAATATTTTTTTGGATTGGCATAACTTCACATACAAAAATTATTGACGTGTGTTAGATAAAAAAGGTTTGTTTAATCTGTGATAGGTAGACGTAAATTAAAATGACGTTTAGAAAGGCAATGTTGTGATTGTATTGTGATGAGTACTTCGTCTAGTTCGCCTAAAGAAATAAATGCAAACGCTTATAATATTTATGATATCATCACATATTAAATCGTTCAGAATAAGAGTATGAAATAATAATGGCATTATCCATTTGCCAAGTTTTGTTGGTAATTTTTAGTATAAGTACTTGTAAGTATCATTTAAGAAATTTAACAGTCACTATAACAGATTTGTGTTAACAGTCGAGTGATGAAGCTAAGAGATAAGCTAAACTAAGCTAAGAGATGGGCCTTAACCCATGGTGTTGTCTTGTATCTCTTTAATCGTCATCACTAGTTTGGAAATGCAATATGTAGTAAGGCTAGCTTAATCTGGAATGAATCACGCCCCACAGAATAAGTTTAATGTCAAATGTTTTGAAAACTGTTAATAGCTAAATCATTTTACTTTTGTTTCAAAAGCTATTCGCTCAGAAAGGTTATCGGAACAGATATACTCATCAATAGATGGAGGTGCTGCTTGTTTTCGACGCCTAAATGGAACACACCAAGCAGGATGCTCATGTAAGTAAACATCCTTAAACTTTGTCTTAGACTAATTATGCAGAATGGCAAGGACCCCAATCATAATCATCTTTATTCACCACAGTAGCTTATAATCAAAATTACCAGTAAGAGAGTTGAACTTTTTCATTGACCAGCAACCTCTTAGTTCTCTGATCAGTGGAGGGGGCAGTCTTAAGCCAAAAATTGTTTCTTTATCCCCAAATCATAAAAAAAACTGAGTTAAAAACATTGTGTATATTTTTAGTTTTTGTTGGGTTCATTCTCAGAGCACCCATTAACCAGATTCATGAAAGATCTAAATAGAATATTTTTTGTCATATGATCCTAATTTCAAGATATATTTTTTTATTTGTACAATCTCAGAGGATCCATTGGCCAGATCCATGATGCATAAAGATCCTGATTTCAATGTGGATAAGAGATACAAGATACTCTATAATCTATAAGATACAGCTATTTTTGCTTTTGATGTAATGTTTTCACTTTTGCCTGCCTTCCCCCATTTTGTTTATTACTGAATATGATTTATTTGAGTTACTGACATTGGCCCTGATCAAAAAAAAATATTGCATAGCAATTATAGTTCTTTTACGGCTATTCATTTTTACATGTAAATATATTCTCATTAGATCCACATCATTTCATCATTAGATTTGGCCAATGGATCCTCTAAAAACGATTCTATAGTTTTAAAGAATAAATATGTATAAAATATATGTTTATGGTGACTTCTAAGACTTACATTTAAGTACAATTATTTTATAGCTCCTTTCAATGGAGCTGTGGGAGTCGTTCAGATGATCAGAGATATTAGTGATGCACAATGGATTATACAGAACTCTACCGTGGGCCCACACATGGCTGTAGTCAACACTGCTCTGTTTAATGATGTCATTGAGTTGCTTATGGAACAGCCATCTCATGTTGCTGGAGTGCTCTTATATGAAGTAAACAGGTAAGCGTTAGAATTATGAACATTTGTAAAAGAAAATATTTAAAAAGATAAATGTACTAAACTATTGACACCACCATGACTTTGTGCGAGTATAAGTACATTACATTATTATGATTAACTAATAAAAAATATTGAACTGTGTTGAAAACTGCCTAATAATCTTAAAATATTGTTGAGAAAGAGTTAGCAGATGCACATACCTTACAAGTCTTACAAGTCTGATTAGGAATGGTGTTGCCAGTATTACAATGCTTGGGGCAAGGGCAGTAGTGGTTTCAGTCCACTGAATGTTGCTAGTAAAGACAACAGTAAACTGTGATCATGAATTATATTTTTTTAAAGCACAAATTTTGTCCCTTCTTTGCTGTACCCTTGTGTACAGGAATAATCATGCAAAAGCAAAGCATGGTGATCACCAATTTTGGATTTTGCTTATGCTTTCCATCAGGCAGAGTAGTTATTTTAGCAGGCCCATACATGAGAAAAANAAGAAAAACTAGATGGGAGGAAAATTATTTATTTATAAAATATATGACAATGTGTGGGATTTCCTGTTACTAAATATGTTTTTTTAATAAATTGATTAAATATTTAAACATGTACGTATATTATTTTTTCAGCACTACATCTTTTACAGCAGAAACAAAATGCCCAAATGAATACTATTCAGCTGAAGAAAGTACTTGTTCATCCTCTGGAACAGGAGTTGTATGGAATGAAAAGGGAACTGGCCTCTTGAGACGTGATATCCCTTTCCCAATATTTTATTTACCTCAGTCGAGATTTGATGAAATAACCAAAATTGAAAAGTGCTATGACAGGTAAAAACATTTTTGTTTGAACAAATATAAGGATTTTCTATGTATTTAATTACTAAATAACATATATCAACTATGTTGAATTTTTTATAATTAAATAGAATGTACTAGTCAGATATGTACATCACTATTTTAAAAGAATATTGCACTTGAACATGTACTGTGTTTTCAGATTTAATATGAATAAAAACGATCTTGATAATAGACCCTTATGTGCTTTACAACTGAGTACCTTTATGTATGCTGCTGTGAACAGTGAAGTATGTCTAAGGAGGTTAGTATTCATTTGATGTTTAGTTTAATATCTCTCAACTTTATGAAAAAATACATGTTTAAAATCATAAGACAAATATCGAAGAATCAGACCCTATTTCTCAAAAGCCAATTTACTTGTTTTAGAGTTTTGATATTTGTGTTGAATGTACTGGAATTATATTTTCCGCAAAGCTACTTTATAGTGATCTATAGTGTTTTTTATAGTTAATTTATAATAGCTCGAAAAAAGGGGTGATTATGTCTACTAACCATATTATTGTATCTAAATATTTAATGGAAAAAATAACTTTCAGATCTGCTTCTTCTTCTCTACTCACAGCGGCAAAAGTCTGTGATCCTTTGGGTGATCACAATGTGTACTACTCCTTATTTCCCAGGACAAAGGTCTGTAGAAATGTGATTGTAATATTATTTTATTGTATTATTAAGTCTTTGATGTCTTTATTCAAAATATTTAAATCCTAATCAGTTAGCTTTTATAAGTTTAACAAAAATATGACTTGCATGCTGGTAATGATAATCGAAAAATTACGGATGATAAGGTAGATCAAAGTTAATCACTTACAAACGAATAAGGCATAGTTTAAAGAATTTAAGCTATCATTTAAAATGAATGTGTACTACATACATTTATTGTAATAAAAAAAATTGTCAGTCATAAGGACTGCCGATAGAAGTGAAAACTTATAACTTTGAATGTTATTTGTAAAATTAATGTGTAAAATTAAAAATTTCATAGTGTTTAAATTAAAATATAAACATCAAACATTGGCACGTTGGTGATGCAAACCCATAAATTTTTCCCCTACCGAAAAGTGCTTAACGCGCCAAAAGAAGTTTTGTGACGTCAGCATGTCGGTGACTCGAAGTCATAACATTTTCTCCCAACAAATAGCAATTGTCGATTATCTTGCTTCTTCAGTAACGTTGTTTAATCCAATGTCCTGAAAATCTTGTTCCATACTTTTTCAGCGTCGTTTTATTAATTCCGCCATTATTATTTCGCAATTATCGAATAAATACCGGCGAAGTGACGAGCAAATGCAAATATTATTATATATATTTTAAATGTATAAGTACGCCTTTTCTAATGATTCCAAACACGGTATATTTATCTCAAATTAATTTTTTAACACTGTACTTTATGACCGCTAGAGGGCGTATTGCCTATAACCAGCAGAAGATCAAAACGCTTCTAACTATATCTCATTTATTCAATTCTAATAAGTAGATGAGGAGTTATGAGAGAACAGATGAACATAGATATATACATACATACATAACCTATCAAAATCATAACCATCTTTTGGCTTAGCCATAGTCGGGTAAAAAGTGGTTTATAAACTGTCTATCATGTAATATAAGTTTACTTATTCGGTATATTGCTTTTCTGTTTGACTAGACCAATATATTCTCAGTACCAATCCAATTTTATTCATATATTATTTACATCGTAACTTACCTAGTAAAGTTTGTGACTCAATGCGCGTCCTACAACGTCTTTTTGTGATATGTGTAGACAAAGAAGCAGATAGGTCACCTAATGACCTTTTCTTTATGATTTGGAGGTTTTATTGTTTTGGAAATATTCCAGGATTTGTAGTGCAAGGAAAAAAGTTTCTTGAAAAGTGCTTAATGGGGGAGAGCAGCATCGAATAATGATAGAAAGTTCAATTAGGCCACTTATAATTATATACATATATATATAGTATTTTAGATTTCATTAAAATCGATTCAGCTGTTTAGGAGGAGTTTAGTCACATACAACGCACAGAAGATTTATATATATAAAGATATTGTATGTTAAATATATCGTGTGTTAAAGTAAACATTTACTTTCAGGATGAAAAGAAAACAAAGCCAGTAACTTTGGTAACTGCTAGGATAGACACTGCATCTTTATTTGATGGTACGTAATTTACAATTATTTCCATAATTTTCATTGTTACACACAGGAATAAGGGACTAGGTCCTTTAGACCTGTGTTTGGCAATGATATAATCGATCAATGTGATAATCGAGTAGATATGAAATATCGATTATCACATTGATCGCATGAACTTTTCGGTGATAGTGTAAATTTTTCATCAATGCGCTCACCTTGAGAATCGAGTTAATTTAAAATAAACGCACAGTAGTCCCTCGATGATCCTTCCTTTTCCTGAACTACCTTCAGCTTCTTTGCTAGAACTATCCAGATAGTAGTATTAGAAAGGTCGTGAATTCCCTTTTTCTTAATTACAACATAAAATTTTGGCAGGTGTTTCTCCTGGTGCTGCGAGTTCTGTTGTGGGGATGGTGACTCTGTTGACAGCAGCTACAACTCTGTCACAGTTGATCTCTGTTAAAGATGGACAGTTATATGGTATGTACAGGTTATCAGTTAATGTATTTGTGATGACGTCATTTCGCTAGGCTTTCCTTATTACTCATTACTAAACACTATTCGTTGTTAAGCTCTTATATAAAAACTCGAAAATACTACACTTAAAAAGCCACTCAAGTGACTGTGATAAATGAATTTATGAGATAAACATTACTAAACTTTTATATTGCTTTAGATCAAAATGTTCTGTGGACCCTCTTCAATGGTGAGAGCTTTGATTACATTGGGTCACAGAGAGTGGCCTATGACATCAGCAAGGGCAAATGGCCGGCTTCAGCACCTCTCGCGCCTGAAGATATTCGTCTCCACGTTGAGCTGGGACAAATTGGAGGTTCACTGGCTAATGCCAACAATGACAGCTCCTGGGATTTCCAAGCCTTTGTACCTTACAAAGATAGCACTGAAATGCCTGTTGAAGTAAGAGATACAAAATTTTTATCATTATATATCGGCGTTTAAATATTTACCTTTACCACATAACTAAGTGTTTGAAAGTGGTAACTGAGTAGGTTAAGACATTACAAAGTTAAGCAATCCTAGCTGGGTCAGTCTATGGATGGGGTGACTATTGAGAGACCTGTATCGCAGAGAATGTTAAGCCGTCGGTCGTGGTTGACACACACTCATCAGTGGCTATCGTTACAGGTAGTTGGAGCCCAAAAAGTCCGACAACGGTCTTTACTTCGATGTTGCTTAGTTCTTGGGTTGTGGAAGTCTAATGTCTGTGTTTCCACGTAAAATAAAAGTGGACCTAGATTGAACAGACCACTACACACCTTGTTTTATTATAATATCGACTGTTTTGTAATTACAGGCAATAGAATTCATCAACGAGATGTCCAATAACACAAATAAGATGAAAATGAATGTATTTCCGCAATTTACAACAAATCTACCGCCTTCGTCGTTGCATTCGTTCCGTCGTATTCTGAAAAACGTTACAAAGAGTGGGGAATTGCCAGAGTTGTTGATTGCAGATCACAAAAATACATTCACAAATATGTTCTATAACTCCGCTCTGGATGTATTTAGTAAAATTAATTTCAAATACCACAACATCACTATAGACAGAAACGGGACATGTAAGTACATATAATAAGTAGTAAAGAGCACTCATAATTATTCCTTGTATTCTTTTGGAGAGTTAAAACAGCTATTATCTAAAAGAAGCTGTATGAAAGATGTTTAAATAGAAATCCATTTTCTTTATAAACTATAAAACTACATTTAAGGACACTGCAGTGCACAAAAAAGGCGCAACACAGTGCATAACTTTTCGATAAACTTGTTTATTTTATAAATGGAATTCTTTAAAATGTTAAAGGCAGTACCTATCGCATGTTCCCCATTTACTCTGATGACTTGCAAGACTGTTACTAGCATCATATAATATTCTCAAATTGAAAATTAAAGTGACATTATTTCCATAAAATCAGCAGATCTTGTTCATTAGAAGAAACATTTACAGATCCATTTAAATAGCTATATAAATCGTTAAGAACTAAATTATTAAATTTCATATTAATATATTTTTTAGTTATATCTACTGAAGACCTTTTGGCTAATGGAACAATGACGGAGTTCGAACCTCAAATTAAAATCGCCCGGCTTGCCACTGCCTTAGCTCGAACTTTGTACCAAAGAGTTGCTGGAAAACAGTATACAGGCAATGTGTCGGCTTCGGCGCATTTAGTGAGTACATTATTTATATTTCTCTGTTGTAAATCTAAATATCTAATACTGTACTGAAGATCTGTTTTTTGAAAGATAAGTTCAGGTGAACCGAACATTATTCTTATAAAAAAAATTAACAAAATAACCTATTTCAAGATTTGGATCAAATTGAAATGGGACCACACAGGAAACACCAGGTTTCAAATAAAAAAGAATCATCAATAACGATTCACTCAGTAGCAAGTTATGAAGTAACAAACATAAAAAAATACAGTCGAATGGGCAACCTCCTCCTTGTTTGAAGTCGGTTAATTACAGTCTTTCTTTGCTTAAATTCGGATGAACCAATAGTGATAATTTTTACGTTGTTGAGATTTGGATAGTTTTTTCACGCGGCTTCGCTCTCGTAGTAATTTTTTTCTATCCCTCAGGAACTGAAACTGTCGAAAAATACCCGATATTTTTTGGGTAACCCCGACCGTGTATTTCTAAAAGATAATGCTTATAAGTTGTAACTGTAGTATAAAAAAATACACGCTTATAATCTTCTTTACTTCATTGAACATAGGTAGACGAGATGCTATACTGCTTCTTACAAAGTCAAGCATGCCGTCTATTGATGGCGTCAGACCACATGACGAGCAGTGGTTCAGAAGAGAAGCCACTTGAAGAACCAGCACCTTTGTATGTGGGAGTATCGGCTGTGGTAGGCATTCCGCCTATATTCGCAGGACACTTGCTAGCACTGCTCACTGGTATCCATCACCCGGTAAACCGAAGTCAATGTGACGTACTTGACGAACCGGTAAGTGTTCAGACTTACTTTATAAATTATTCCTGTATAAAAACATATAGTTAGAAGTATTTATTTGGAAACTTGTTTACAATGTAGTAGTTAGAGAATGTTATAATAGTATATCATCATCTTCCTAGCCTTTATTATTTCCAAGATTTGGGGTCGGCTACTATTTCAACTGGTTTTACCTGAATATCAGTTTTCACTGGCATCGGAGGGTGAACTGAATTTGAAGGTTGAAATAGTTGTCAGTATATTTGAGGGCACCGATTTCCAAATAACGATTGCCTTGGATGTTCATGACAACCGGGATCGACGGCTTAACGTGTACTCCGAGGCACGGGCGGGAAATACCGCCATAATCTATACTCAGGGCTGCTATTAAGAATTTTTTTTTCAAGAAAAACCCAACAGCAATCCGACCCGGGAATCGAACCCAAGACCTCTTGATCTGCGGTCGCTTACACTAGCCACTAGACCAACGAGGCAGTCAATTTTATAATAGTATATATACATATAACGATAAAAGGTATATACTAATGTTACAATAGTACCTTTTTTATCTAAATAAATGCCTTTCTCTTCGGCGACGTAGCCATGAAGTCACCTTTACAACATATGTATGTGAATAAAAACATTGTAATGCCTTATTTGAAGGAGGATGTTTTAAACGTAACGAAAGTTAATTATTAAGTTTACTTTTAGGGGTATTCATACTATTGGCTGAGAGGTTGGAACCACAGCGGAGTATGTATCCAGACGACTATGAATATCAGCGCTGCAGTCAGTCCTGCTTTCATTATTGAAGGTCAGTCACCGCCACATATCTATTGTATACTTAGATATTTTGCTAGTTTAATAAGTATAAGATTGGAGGTTTATTAATATAAAGAAAATAATTTGACCAAAAGTAGATTAGATTGATTAACTGCCTCGGTGGCGCAGTGGGGAGGCCTCGGGTTAAATTCCCAGGTTGGATAGTGTTTGTATGATCGCAAATATTTGTTTCCTAAGTATGATATGTATATATTTACAAAAAAAAGTATATATGTATTTATATCAGTTGTCTAGTACCCATATCACAAGCTCTGCTTAACTTGGGACTAGATGGCATTGTGTGTTCAATGCCCGAAATATTATTGAGAATTATACATAAAAATTTGGTCACTTTCTTGGATACATAGTGCTTTGATAATTATTAAAGTACAAAATGTCGACAATGTGGCCTCTTGTCCAAAAGTTGTAAATACATATTTTAAATTATTGGTCATCCCTCGGGAATAATCCCTATTTCTGTCAGGAAACCCTATCTCCCTGAAAAAGTGAATATTAATAAAATCATAACTAAGAAAAATATCAGTACTAGTTTAGCCTAGATTGGACCAATGAACTATTCACCAATCACGGTGCCTAACGCCTTATGATCGATTGAAATAAATACTTCTAATATTCATCCTTTCGATTATCGGCATTTGATGGAACTTCAAAATTAAACTCACTCTTTTATAAGAAGTAGAGCCACGCTGATATCAACACGAACAGTTCGGCTCGATCGGGGCGGTACTACTCTCGTACAGAAAATCAACGTAATATGACAGCATGCGTGCTGTCGTGTTTCGTTGGTGAGTGCGAGATCGGAGGCCCAATGATGCAGAAGCATCTCAAGGCCGACATGATGTGGGTCACCACTCTTGGAATCTGCTTATCTGGATTTAGGCTCATATATAAAAAATAAAGTTTTATATAAATATTGCATCCCACTACTGAACTTGGTTGTCAGACTACGACTTGAAATCGGGCGTGTACTCGACGTGGACGGAGTCAGTGTGGCTGACGCTGTCGGCGCGAGTGTTCGTCCGCGCGAGTGGTTCGGGCGCGCAGCTGGCCACGCTGACCGGAGCCGTCGCCACGCTGCTGGCCGCCGCGCTCACCTACTGGCTGCAGAGACACGCCGCGCGGGTCTTCATCGACGCGCCCGCACACTCCATCGTCAGCGAAGACGCCGCTTCTGGGTGAGCATACCTTGCTTTTCCTTGTGGAATACTCCAAATGCACACTTATACCTCAAGCACTATCTTATAAAACAACTGGCAGAATGTCACAAAAACAATGTATGCAAGAATTGTTCCCATTTAACAGATCTCCAAAAAAGCAAGACAGAATGACTGTCTTTTTTTTTTTCTTTTTTTTTTATATTTAAACTGCCAAAATGACTCTGCCCTGCCTGATGGAAAGCATGAGCAGAATCCAAGAGAGGTGGTCACCATCCTCAATGCGAAAAAGAACAATGCAGCATGGTGACCCACACTGGCGGCCTGGGGGAAGGGGGATGGTGAGGATGGGCCTCCGGTATCCTCACTCACTCGATGAAACACAGCGTAAGCGCTGTTTCACACCGGTTTTCTGTGAGGCCGTGGTATCACTCCGGTCGAGCCGGCCCATTCATGCCGAAGCGTGGCTCTCCCACAGTAGTAGAAGTAGGTAGTCTTTTGAGGTTGGCTCACTATAACTGTTTTTATTAAATTTAACATAACTTTACATTACACTACGGGCAATAGGAGACGTAGACTAGGTTTCGGAATATTTCGTTTCGTTGAACGCGTTAAACTCAGGCAGTGCTGGTTTGAATTCAATAAAGAGTAGCCCATTTCCCGAGGTAGGCCTTAGATTATCACACCAATCGGAGCTATTAAATTGAAAAAGTTTGTTAAACTATTGTCGACATGTAGAATTGATTTTGAAACATGAATATTCACTTTTAAAATTCTGTTAAGACGGAATAGCCATTGATAACATCTAAAATAATAAAGCCAATGATTTGTTTTATTTTTTGACGTGAATATACTTTACGGAATTGACCTTCACTATTTCCTTCAGGAGAAGTAAACAAATACACGAGTTAAACTTTGAGGAAGTAGTTATTCTGCAGATTAAAAGAAATATCAATTATATACAATAAATAAATAATCTTTAGCTTATGTTTACATATAAAATATAATATTATTTAATACTAAATCATATGTTTTGTTTCAGAATATTAAGGACAGTTAATTGTTAAAATGAATCGCAAATGAACGACAAGAAAAAGACTGCGTATTTGTGATTTGGTATATAAACGTTCTAGAGTGTTCCCTCAGTGAGCAGATTGTGATGCATTCCACGATTATTTTATGGCAAAATACAATTTTTAGCTAACCATAATGTAACTGCGTGATTACAAGTTATAGTAGTATTAAAGTGATGAGACATAGCTTTTCCTTTTGCTTCATAGTAAACTAAACAAATATAATTATCATTAACAGTGAGATTTAAATGAGTTATGTAGGAAAGGATGTCACGTCCCTCCAACGCAAAGGAAGTATCCTCCGACCAGGAGAGGTGATCATGCCTGGCAGGCCACAGCCCCACAGTTGATGTTAAGAAGTTATATATATGCTTATCGGCGCGAGAATTTCTATATCGCGATACAGGATTAAAAGTTACGTTACGTAGTTCGTCACTCCTTAGTTTGATGTCTTCTCCATAGATGTAGTTGCTTTGGTTGCGCTGTACATGGAAATCGCCATACAGTTATTGTGCATGATCAGTAGTTTTTATTATATTATAGTAATCACTATTACTAACAGCCGTGTACTAAAATGAATATAAAATAATGAATAAAAATTGCTGAATTAGCCATTATCAATGCAGTAAATGCCAAGTGTGATCGTTACAACAAATCATTTATGTTTATTTTTTAAAATTAACTATTTATTTACTTAGTAAACAACTAGGATTTAGTTTGAGATTATTCCCGGTTTTTTACGACGACCGGGTTCGGCGTTGCGATTAGCTCACATTAAAATCGATCGACTAGATTGTTGAATAATCTAGTAGGTCATAATCGGGTTGGTGTGAAATAAACTCGCACTAGATCCCATAATTTGTTACAAAATGTTTTTATTTTCTTAATTAGAAGAAAATATACGTGCAGACATACTAGTGTACTATGAGTTAGATCAGAATTAGGAATATTTTTTTTATAAATGCCTGAATAATTTATTTTATAGAATATAATAAACTTTATTGTACACCAATTGATACAGTTATATTAATGAGTTAAACAATATAATGACCATTTATAAATGGCGGCCCTATCGCTAAAAAGCAATTTTTTACAGACAACCTTTGGATTTCTTACAGGCAACCAACCACAAATTCATTTATATAACATTTTAATTGTAGATTTTTAGTGCTTTTTATCTGTACGTTTCAAAAATGTAGCTCTCTTCAAATCTTATGTTTTTACTCAACAAACGCATTATAAACAGGCTGCGCTATTATAAACAGACTGCATCAATTAAGAAATGTTACGAGACATAGTGTTGTCGCTAAACACCAGCCAGATTACTATATAGTTGTCGATTTTTCTCACAATTTTGTCATCTAGCTCAACCCTAATGCGAGTGTTAAAAAATTAATAAAAATACTAATTAAAGTCTAAAATGCTTTTTATTTTTTTACTTCATATGAAACATTATATTCCCTAGCGTTTTTCCAAGATTAAGGAGAGTAACAACAACGAATTTTTGATTCAGAATTGGTTTACAATACTTGTTATACATATTTACAGAAGTGCTTTCAAACATAGACTCGTTTATCATATGGGAATCGAACATATCGTGCAAATTAATATACATTCTTAGTGCATCAAATTTTTGACGTAGTTCTGCTCCCCACAATTTGTTTTGCATGAAAGAAAAATTAGTGACATCATACGAAAAAAGAATATTAAGTAGTTTGATATCACTCTTCTTCAATTCTTCTGCCTCTTTGTGTATAAATGTTAAGTTCTCCATAGAACCAGTCAAGGAGGTTTCGTTAAAATTTGCGACGTTATCTAATCTAAATATATCGGAATACTTTTTGTATGGCGTCGGTAATGGTGGTGGACGTTGTGGTAATGATGATAGTATGTTCACCTTAATTTCACTTCCTGATTCATATGGTATTATATTGTTATCATCTTCAGTTAGTGATAGTGCCAGAATCATACCATCTTTGTCTTCATGTGATGCAGGAGCGTCTGTATTTTCCCCAGGTTCACATTGCGTTTGCTCTTCATAATCTACGACTTGAATTAGGGATTCGATTTGGGAATCGTCCGCATTGGCATACTTTATAGCACGCAATAATTTTAATGAATATGGTTCCTCGTTATAACCATTAGGGTAATGAAACATTGTAGATTTTAAAACAATTTTGTGATCTTCACACCATTCAACTGATTTAAATGAAAATGTGTTTATGAAGAGGGACTCGTGGACTACTAGTAGCTTTGGTTTTTTCCTGTAGTTTATTTCTATAGTGAGGTTGGGATTGGCGTGGGTAATTAATATAAAATACAAATGCATCATTACACTTAAAGTGCTGACATTAATATTACTTAAAAGTAGTTTTACCAAATAGCCTTGACTTATGTTCTGGAAATACCAATAACCAACATGAACTGAAAAAATGTTGACAATTGCATCGTCGAGGGTCAATTGAAAACGTGAATTACACAATTGAAGTAACGTATAAAAAAGCTGAGGTAGCGTAAACTTCCATAACGATATCCTGAAATCTATGCCTTGTCCGTCCAATCGACTATCGGTAGAATTTTCTTGAATAACATTAGATAATAGGAACATTTCTCTAGGGTTCAAACGTTCTTTACGTATTGAATCTTCATTACACAAATATTGTTTTTTTCTGTAATGAAATAGATTAGTTTTATTTTCCGGACTTTGATTTAAACTTTGCTCATTATTCACAGAAACACAAAACTTTGAATGCTGTATTGAGTGAATATTTTCTTTATGCATACTTTGAATATAATATCTTTGAAACATGTACTTTTTCAAAGTTGATAATCTTTGAATATCGATGCAATAGCTGTTGTTGGGACTTACTGTACTTATATAGTTCATGCCATTTTCAGTATTAGTGATGGTTATATCTGCCGTGTTTACCTGCGCTATCACTATTTCGAGATTTCTCTTAGAACCTTGCCTTTCATTATTATTAAATAATTGTAGGCTCTTGCATGGTGCGAAATCATTACACTCTACACTGCACTGCACTCTGTAATAATGGCTAGAAAACTGGCTATAATAATACCAGTAATGAAGTAAATCCAGATTATTAAAATCTGAAAAACAATTTGATTTGTTTTGTTTAGTATGGCTTGAGGGATCATTTTCTTCTATCTCCATTTCATTAAATCACTCGATACACTGAAGACGTCGTTGTATGTGTCCGTGTGGAAACAACGGGTACCACAGGCATAAACGGCTTATTTATGTATTAATTTATTTATGAAACATGATGAGGTGTTAGCGTTTAGCAAATCATTTTGGAAATCATAACACCTAAAATTATGATTTTAAACCTAACCTTTTTTTATACATGCATGTTAACAATATTTTATTTTTATGATTTTATGTTAAAAAAACATTAATTGTTACTCTCCTGTCCTTTTTCCAACTGACTTTAGGTATACGTTTTATATTTTCTATTATTTGGCTACCATAGAACCATGTAGGTAGGATGCGATCACTAATTGATTGCTAATTAAAAATATGAAAATATCGTAGGTAACACTATGATATTGCTACGAATCATCAAGAAAACTTCAGAGAGCTATAACAATCAGTTTGCCCGTGCAAATGGATAAGTTTTACACAGAACAATGAACCTTATTAGATAACGTAAAGTTGAATATGAGTGAATGTCGCGCGTTTGTCTTGCATATAATCATAGCCATGTTCGAATGTTCTTTGGACAATGGACATTGTGTGCGATATAAGTGATTAACCTAGCAACCCTAGCGATCAATATGGACAGTAATAAGGTGTTTTGAAAGGTTTTATGAGTGTACAATAAAGCCTGTTTTACTTGTCCCAACGCTTATTTTTTTAAATTGTTCAAACCCTAACACGTGAAAATATATCTATATGTATTTTAGTAAAGTTTAGATTCTGCTAATTCATTTAGTCAAATAGGTTTTCTGCCATCATTTTGATGTTAACTTTGTGTAATACTGAGTTGTTCGTAGCTTGTAAAGATTCTATTCCGTCTTTAAAAAAGTAATAATATACCTGCTCGTAGAACTATAGTAGGTAAGTCCTGATACCAAAAATCCATAGCGTGAGGAATGGCTGTACCTATTAGTTATCCTTTTTTGGCTCCGTTTTTCAGAGGTCGTTAAGTTAAGACAATAGACAACACCCAGAACATCTTCTTGACATAAGTATAAAATGAAGTCGGTTTTAGTTCTTGTAGGTACGCTTAGATCTTTTACTAAAAGCAATAGTTCTAAAAATGCGGTTTTCACCGCTATTTACGTTATGTTACAAAGAAGGTATATA
>PKRV01000152.1:34943-122470 GCA_003709505.1 Hyphantria cunea
ATATATATATATATTGTTATAATTAACGATTCGATTCCAACCTCATATAAAATATACTATAACCTTAATAATCAAGTAAATGGCTGATTTATATTAAATAATAATAAAATCTTGGCGCCTTCCGCCTGTCAGCTTCCGGCGCTACTTACAAATATTGTTAATGACGTCTGTACTCTTTTTATACAAGTGGTGCTTCCGGCGTAATAAACCTTTATTGTTTGTTACACAATGCTGTATTATCAAATAATAATTGTATGTTAATAATCTTAGAATAATTATGATAAACAATGTTTAATATTATCTGCTGAGTTGGATCTGCCACACATTATAAAATGCCGTGGGTTGGAGTAATGGGGGCACATTCATATTCTCTCCGTTCTACTTGATGTGCATTGGAGAATATTATAAGTTTGTGCTCATTTAAGGTGTTGCTGTGCCGCCATCTTGACTACCCGTGTTACACTATATATACATACAAGAATTGCTCGTTTACAGGTATTATAAATAATTTGTTGACCCAGGATTTTTTTATTAGAACTTAAAAAAGTCAATGTTTCTTAAAAACACAAATTCTTAAAACACTTTTGGTCAATGTTGACTAAACTTACTAGATTGTTCTAAACTTCACTAACTACCTAGACTAAAGTGTTCGAGGTTTCGCCACCTAGGACTAATCATGGATCCGAAACTGCCATTATCTCATATTAACAATATGATGAGTAATTGTTTTTACAGTAAAAAAATTTTGTACGGCATAGAAGACGGCAATTTTCCAGCACTGACGGCTAATTAAACTAGTAGTAGATTGCGACTTATGAACCATGTCTACTGAAGCGTTCGGAGAAGCTGCTGCTGCGGATTCAAACCTCGTGTGCGCGTTTCCGTTTTGATATGCTGCGTAGGAACCATGTAACGCCATTTATTAATATTAAGCTCCAAGCTCCTCAATACGGCATCTAGAAGAAAATTTCACTTTTCAACCATGCCATTTAAAGACTCATAGTACAAATAGACTCAATCTTTGACGACACTCTTAAGCTCATGGAGGAAAAGCATAATGATGTTTCCAAATACCAGTAACCTCGTGCAAATATTATACCTACAGATATCAAAATCTGCGCTGCTTAATACGTAGGTTATAAAGAATAGTGGCGGATTAAATCCGTCAGAGGCCCGGGGCGGCATAGTTGAATTGGTGTAAAAAGTAAAAATTTTTTACTAAATTGTTGTTCACATGTTTAAACAGACCAGACAATAGAGTACATCATCACTCATTCGAGAACATAATCAATATTAAAATATTAGTTTTAAAAAGTTGTATTTTATGCAAGTAATTCACTAAATTGAAAATTTTCTTACCAAGCCCCTAAATTTTATAAGGAACTATCCAACGATACAAATCTACAGCTCAACTACAACGATACAGATCTATAGAAGAGACGAAAAGAAAAAAACACTATCCCAACTTTGCATGTACATACGTAGGGGTAATATCCTAATTTGTTTTTTTTAAATTTTAATCCACTATTTTGTCAGCGGCATAATTAATGTGAATACCCATGCCAAATACAACTTTCTAGTACCAGTAGTTTTTGATCTAAACTACGGACTGACAGACGGACATGGCGGAATTGTATGGGTTCCTTGTTGACAATGGAATCCTAAAAATAGGAAGAAAAGTTTCACCTTTCACCGCCTTTTCGATCTAATGTCTAGTTCTTATTACTTCCTCATAAGTAGGCACCAAGATGTTTTCAAAGGCTTATTTACAATTTGATCAAGGGAACTTAATTGCAGGCATTTGGAGGCACCCCAGGACTAGCGGCCCAGGGCGTACCGCCCTCTCCGCCCTCCCCTTAGATCGCCACAGTGACACGAAAATATTTGCAAGAACTCAGATCAGTTTTAGCTTTAGTAGATCAGATATCTGAATGGTTGTAGGAATTAGATTGACTCATCCAGAAATTTGAGCGGATTATACATAGTAATATTTAGAATTAAAGTAATTTATAGGACCTAGTTTGTGTAGAGGGGCTCGTGATCATAAAAAGAGTTGGGCCTCCGGTAAGGACTCACTCTATTAAGAGCATCGAAAAAATGAACTAACACCGATTTCCTGTAAAGTCATGGCATCACTCTGGTCGACCTCACATACATATTCCCTTTAGTGAATGGCTCACCCTCAGTCTAAGTTGCTTTAAGATCAACATACTAAACTAGCTGACCTACAAAAGGTGTCTCTCGCAAGGCTGCTGGCTATCGGTTTTATCTCGCCTGTTCAAAGAAACTCCCTTCGTATGGAGAGATTTTTAAGCTATAAATAAAGTAGGCCAAAGAAGCTTATTAGTGGTAGCGTTATTGACACCATTATGATTACCTCCATAATTGTATGGAGGTAATATGATAGTGGCTTGCTTAGATTTGACCATTTATATCTAGTTCAGTCATTCTTTTGGGTTCAACAGCGTCTATGTACAGCACACTGTTTTAGAAAGTGTCATTCACTGTCTATGTCATTAGTTCTAGGCATTACACACGTACTAAAACCATTGATTTAATCTCTGTAATGGAATCGAGTAATCAATAAGAAACAGTAGACGTATAAAAAAGCAGTGTTGCACAGAAGTTGAAATTACACGTTTCGTTTTACCATTTACTCATATCACACAGATGATGATAGCTTTGACATCTGTCAGGGCTGTCAGTTCTCTCAAATCATGACTACTTCTTTGATTAGAAGAGCGATTAGCGTTCTGAGTATAAAGTGCCCGATACCGAGAAAGTACTCGTCAAAAAGCATTAACTATTTAGATCGCGCAGTTCATCGTACGTACACAATTGCGAAAGAAGCCTCTATAGAAATGGCAGAGAAGATGCTACCTCAGATTTTTAAGTTTGTTGACCAGAATGTCAGTTCATATAAGAACCTTTTAAAAGAAGCGGTTGCAATTCCTTCTGTATCGTGTGATGCTAAATACCGCCCCGATTGCGTTCGTATGGTCGAATGGATGCAGGAGAAGTTGAAGGAGGTTGGTGCCAGCACCCAATTAAGGGACGTAGGTTTTCAAACTATTGACGGGAAAGAGGTTAAGCTGCCACCAGTTTTAGTGGGCGTTTTAGGGAACGTAAGTAAAATAATTCACTATTTATTTCTTTCATTACAATATGCATATTAATATGCATTACATTCAACATAGAGAGTTAAAGTGTTATCATTATCTCTCAAGCTTTGATTGTTTAAGCAAATAGTAACTGTTACAATATCTACAGATATCCACAACATCCATTAGCAAAGACTGGAGAGTGAAAATATGACTATTCTATTTAACTTTGGAGATAGTGTAATTTAGAAGAAGAAATTATAAGTCCCGAATAAAATTATTTGTACCTAGTTTTTTAATATATTTACCCATCATAATATACTACCTATTATTGATAACTACTAGGACTAAAGTACTGTGAATGACGTTAGGCAGAATATTTGGTTGGACAATGTAACAATAAACAAGATTTAAGAAAATTACTATTAGTACATTGTGTTGCACTATTGTTAAGATGATCTTTATATATATATATATATATATAGTTTTTTTTATCTCTTAGTAGTTAGTTTATTATCTTAAGGGAATTAAGTAAAACTGTATGTATGTTTATCATGATAGTGTATAAGAAGTCATATAAAACCTCATTATATATCTCAATATTTAATTTAATTATTGTATTTTATTTAAACTTATACTTTTTTATAAGGACCCGA
Source organism: Hyphantria cunea (assembly GCA_003709505.1). Lineage (NCBI taxonomy): Eukaryota > Metazoa > Arthropoda > Insecta > Lepidoptera > Erebidae > Hyphantria > Hyphantria cunea. Next base: position 38,701 of record PKRV01000152.1, read on the forward strand.
AGAAAAACACCATCTGTATCTATGGCCATTTAGATGTCCAACCAGCATTAAAGTCTGATGGCTGGGATACAGATCCATTTGAGTTAGTTGAGCGCAATGAAAAGCTCTATGGTCGAGGTTCAACCGATGACAAGGGACCTGTACTTGGCTGGCTTCATGCTATAAATGCATATAAAGGAATAGGTGAAGAGGTATGTTAATGTCTTTTTAATTCAATATTTTATCTTGTTTCCTATCGCATCAGAATGCCTCATAGCATTAAGTTTGCTTTTGTACAACATGTGCAATAACTTGTAAATAAAAAAATAAAAAAAAAAATGTTATGTGAAGGGCCCGTTTCACTAGGTCTTGATGAAGTTACAAATAGTTATCTATTCTATTACATTATTTAACAGATACAAGTTACTAAAGTAAATATGTTCTCCTTACATGTATTTCTCTATCCAATACTTCCTAATCTAAAATCTGTAGTTATTTGAAAGATAAGAAGTGATGAAACTGGCTCTTAACTATTTAATAGGACCATAAAGTTATTTGCATAGCAACAACAATGTTTCCTCGACAATATTTTTTTTTTGTCTGTGACTTCTTTTGTTTGTCTCAAGGTAGCAGTAGCATATTATGTTTATTTCAATATTTATGGTTTGTTGTCTGTAGGTATACTCAATAAAAAGACTGAACAAAAATGGATATAGTCTAGTGTAGACACACTTGTTTTACTCTTTTATGAAAAAACTATACCTACTTAATATTATATTCATTTTTTGTCAGTTCATATAGTATTAATTATTTATGTTAGTTATATTTTAACGATACATTAACTTTTTAGCTGCCTGTTAATTTAAAATTCGTTTTTGAATGCATGGAAGAATCTGGTTCAGAAGGTCTGGATGCTTTACTTATAGAAAAATTAAAGCCAGAAGGATTTTTCGAAAATGTGGACTATGTGTGTATATCTGACAACTACTGGCTAGGTACTACAAAACCTTGCATTACTTATGGCTTAAGAGGTATCAGCTACTATTTTCTGGAAGTAGAATGCGCGAAAATGGATTTGCACAGTGGTGTTTATGGAGGAACAGTTCATGAAGGTAAGATTTTTTATAGGTCTACTCGAACATTATAGCTGCAACAATTGTGATTATTATATGATCGATTCTAGATATTTGTCAACATCTTAAATGTTTTATAGGGATTGATAAATTGCTAGCCTTTTGCTATATGGGCAGTAGAAAAGAAAGCGGCCGGTTTTCACTATGACGGGTATCGCGCAAATATACCTACTACCTAAAACTTGAAATGCAAATTCTTTCCCGTGTTTACCGACGCAGCACGAATTATAAATCATACTATATTAACAAAATAAATATTAAATTTAAGAAAATACTATTTATTGTGTGTGCTTATTACAATAAAATATATCAATTCGTCGGAATCTTTTTTATGTACGTTCGTCGATATTTTCCGTCGTCAATAAACCGATTTTAAAAATTATTTTTGCGTGGCACTTGTAATTTGTTTATATTTATGTATATATTTTCTCTTTTATTGCTTTTTATACCGTAAAAATAGCCATTTCTTCTTATAACCTGTCATTTGTTATGAGTATGACACAATTTATACGATAAAGGTTTCATTCTTTCGTAATGTCTTTGCTCAGATATCAAACTTCATAATTCCACCGTTATCTAAGCCTATTACCACTACTAGTTGTTATAAAACTAATCAATATTACAGATACCGTACATTTTTACTTTCATTATCAATCAAAGGAGTTGTAAATTGACATATTAAACTGTTATATTATTTATTAAAATATATATATATTTATCAACGTAGCCACTTCTTAAACTTTAAGTAATTGAAACAATAATCGACTAACCCAAAGATAGTACCCAAAATAAACTACGCACTGTAAGTTATTTTGGGTACTATCTTGTTGAGGAGTTAACTAGTTGTCGGGGTCTAACTGACTACTAAGAGAGTCTACTCACGACATCGGTACCGAAAACATATTAAATTAGGTATCATATTTATTGATTACAGAGTCTGTGAATGTCAGAAAATGGAAGAATTGGTGTGAGATAGCGATTCCTAAAATTTCTTTACTTATAGATTTACTAAACTACATCCTTAATCCTTTGAAATAATTAAAGATCGTTCCTATCTGAGTTTTATAAAGAAATTGTTTAACGGTATGAACAGTTGCTTAGCAGGTATTATATGGGTTTATAGATATGTTGGATTATATATTATTTGTTATAATTGGCTCCGCCTGGCTATAGATTATGGATTAGTTATCTACTTTTTAGTGGCACTGCGTTGCTTAACATTACATCCAGTGAAATAAACTCCCCTATTTTGTTATATATGTATCCATCAGTTTGAACTCCTGAATGAGATTTCCTTTCAAATGTTGGAACTTATTTATGTTAAATATATAAATCGTTAAGATTTTGGCGCTCAGAGCCCAGTTGCACTCGGTGATTTGAAACAATCACCGAGGGTATCGCCGAGGGCGCGGTCAGGACCTAGATCGTCCTAGAGCGTCTCCGTGATTCGGATGTCACGTTAATCAGTTGATCTCGGTTGTAATCATAGTGGCAGTCGTAAAGCTTAGTCGGAGGCCTTTGGGCGTCTTAAAAACATTCAACGGCAAGATTACGTAGCCACAACGTTGTCTTGCCAGTCTCCAACCCGCACTTGGCCAGCGTGGGGACGTATGGCCTTAACTCCTATCCTGAGGAGACCCGAGCCCAGCAGTGGGACATTATGGGTTGTTGATGATGACGAAGATTTTGGATAAAATGTTGGCGTAAATGTTATACCGTCCTTTTAAAGTCGTGTCAGTTTGCTATATCTAAGTATAAAATAAACAGCCGATAAAATAAGACTTGTTTTGAGCAGGTATAGCGTAACTTCGTTTAACTTACCATATACCCGAGTTTTCGTATTATGTACTTCGAGTTTTTTTGTTTTGTAGAACCACTTTAAATTATACTCTAAAACTCATATACACTAGCATAGCCGTGGTGGTGGCCATAGGGGGCTCAAACATTTAAAAAGAGCCGTGGTATGCACAGCTAGTCAGAGAAAAACCAATATAGAAGACCTTCATTATCAAAAATGGTTTAAGAAATTAAAATGATATATCTAGTAGAGATGGCTCGTACTAGGTAAATCAGATATTAGGTACACCTATTCCTAATCTTAAGCAATGCCTAATCCACATAATCTTCCTAATCTCATTCACAAACCATTACTTGATACAATCTCAATCTGCCTATTCCTAATCTTAAGTTCTAATATCGTTATTATGACTTGAGAAATGTGATCGTTGGAGCATCATATTACTTGAATGATTAGGATTAGGCATGCATTAGCAAACTGTGAAGAGTTGTTTGTGATATTTATTTATATCTTGTAGAGTGAAATACTGACACTTACAGTATGTCTAACTAATATTAAATGAAACTAGAATAATATATACATAAATAGGCTGAAGTCTCGAGATGTATTTACAGCTGTATCGTTAGATGTATATACGACTGTATAGTTAAACACGTAATGCGCCCGTTGCACGAATTTAGTCTTCTTTCTAGTATCTGTTGTGTGACCATGCTCTCCAGCGCAAATCTGATAAGGATACGGCCTGTACTGCGAGTAGGCAAGAAAGACGGATCAATAAGGTATCCATTGTATAGCGCCAAATTTGTAGCGACATGGTGAGATACGTTGCGTCGTGTAAGTGAGTGAGTGAGATAGCTTAGGAATAGGTGGGAACGTATGCTGAACATTAGATTTTACCTTTTACGGGTACGAAGATTAAGTGGAACAGGTGGAATATAATCTCGTAGAATACCAATGCTCGCATCTGTTCTAATAAATACGACTAATCGCTAATGTCTAGCACAATTTTATTTTGTTTGTTCTTAATGCTGAGATTTATGATCTATAAAAGAACGTTTTTGACAACACGATAGAAAAAGTTAATGAGTATCAATTGACAATGATTGTTTGAATTACAGCTATGTCGGATCTTATTTATCTGATGGACCAGTTGGTCGATAAAAACGGCAAGATCTTAATAACGGACATATCTAAGTCAGTCGCGCCCTTGACAGATCATGAAAAGAGACTTTACACTAATATCGACTTCGACACAGAAGGTTACAGGTAGGTACTAAAATTTTGCAATTTATAATCAAGTAATGAAACACTTTACTCTCTTTACTCAATTGAATTTTACTCCAAACTTTATTAACTTTGCTTCAATTCTACTTTTAATATTATTAATATTAGTTTAACAAATAAAAATTTTAATCGAAATCGTAATTAAAATATGATAATGTGTATGTTATGGTACATATTTTATAGCATATATGATTTGTAATAATGTGGTACTAACATAAAAGTGATTGAAATTGTTTTCACATATATTAAATAAGTTAAGAGCCAGTTAATGTTCTGGTCGTAGTGACCTCTACAATTAAAGAACACACACATACGAGCTACTTCGACCTTCTGCAGGATTATTAGTCTTTTTAATTCGAGTATTATGATGTCCTAAATTCGTCTCTCTCTGTTTACTTGCCTCCTAAGAGCAATAACCTTTGGCCCTCTAATAGCTCCATGACATGGCTCACCATAAAAGAAACGAGTCAATTGACAATAGTTTACTCTCGAGTCGAATCCCAAAACAAAATGCAAAATAACAAAAAAATGACAAATGATGCATATAATATAATGCATATAAATAGAATATATAACGTTTTTAGGTTATTTTATCAGGATGTCTTGTATTTAATTGTTCTGATTAACAAGAATACCCAAATAATTCTTGAACGACGCGTGATTAACTTGAAATTAATAGCGTGTCCCTCCAGAAAGAGGTTTCTCGTTTTAAAAGTTAAACTAAAAGAGTAAAGAAAGTTGTGTTCCCAGCGCAAAAAAATTATGTATCTTCATCTTTAGTATTGTTTCTTTTTATTAAATAAAATGAATGATCAGTTTGTGAAATGAGTCAATAACAGATACGAGGTTATGCGATGCTACGTATGCTTGTTGCTATGTTATGTTTACTCATGCATTTGTTCCCGGGTCGATGCCCTCTTATATCCTTTGTTTCTATATATAATATTGCGATCACTATAGATTTTTTATGACTTAATCACATACTTAATGCTAGTAATTTAAGTGTTATTTTATAATAATAAATTAATTAATCCACAACGCCATCTAGTCTCAAGCTAAGCAGAGCTTGTGTTATGGATACTAGACAGCTGACATAAATGCATGTGTTCTTTTTTTGTAAATACAAACATATTATACATAGAAAACATCCAATCTCTTAAACAAATATTTGCAGATCATAGAAATATTTGGGCCGACCCGGGATTCGAACCCGAGACCTCAAGCACAGCAGTCGCTTACGATACCAATACGCAACTGAGGCCGTTTAAATATATATATATATATATATACGAAAAATGTAATATAGCTTAGTTTTGTAGGCGATTGAGGACTAGTATTATTGAAACTACTAGTTTTTTGTAAATGCAAAGTGCCTAAAGTGGCGAATGAAGGACTCAATGGGCACAGGACATTCATATAATTAGGCCAACATTAAAGCCAAGGTTTTAGTAAGATTATTTAATGTTTATAATAAACAAATTTTAATATCCATTAAATTTTAATGGTACCTAATAATATAGAATGTGTGAGTGTGTTTATCAGCAGGCTGGTTGCCATAGTGCTGACTCTGGGTGGTTTGCGATTAGTGGCTACGTGTGTTATGTGTGAATAAATAATTAAAAAAAAACAAATTTTATAGGAAATCCATTGGAGCTACCAAATTGGCTCACAATGGTGATAAGGAACAGATTCTCATGCACCGCTGGAGGTACCCGAGTCTTTCACTTCATGGTATCGAAGGTATGCATCTCCTTATGGCTTGACTTCAATGTAGTTTATAAATTTGTAATACTGGTTGCATATTTTAAAGGTGCTGCGTTCCAACCTGGCGCGAAGACTGTCATTCCTGGAAAAGTGATTGGAAAGTTCTCGATACGAATTGTGCCAAATCAGGAGCCGGAAGAAGTAGAAAAACTCGTGTTTGATTATGTTAATAAGAAGGTAATTAATTAACACATTTTATGTTAAAAAATATGCAAAGCATTTTTATTTTCTCCAATATGAATCTCCAAGTTCTGTAAGATGTTATTAAGCTAAATACCGAAATTTATGTCGTATGCGAACAACAAATGAGAACCTGTAGAATAGCTGCTACAAACGATTTTATTTAATATTATACATAGATTTGGTATATTACTAGACCCCTAGCAACAGTATTTAAATCGGAAATTATCTATATAGGGACAATGTATTGTTTGTTTGTCTCTTATCAGTATAAGTATTATTGTTACGCACCACTTACCGTGTTGGACGGTTATAGGTATAATACTATTTACTCCGTGCCATTATAACATTTTCACTTTATAAGATATATACAAGATTCAAAAAGTGAAGGGAATGGTGTCATTTTAAACGACCTTCAAGAAAAGAGCATTTTCTTGATTTGTATTGACTGCACGGTTGGCCTAGTGGTTTATGCGGTCGCCACGCCAGTCTACCGCGCTAAGTGTTGTGGGTTCAAATCCCATATGGGACAGCACTTTGTGTGATCCACAAATTGTAGTTCTGAGTTGTCTGAGAAAAAGAGAAGAGAAGAGTCTGGGTGTTACTTGTATCCATATCATATATGTTTGTAAAGCCCCACGCGACACAAGATGTAAATTCAGTATGCGGGAGCTGTCTAAAAAATGTAATTCGCTATTTCAGTAATAAATTCAATAAATGACCTCTCTTTCTTAAAAATTGGGGGGAGGGTATTTTCTTTCTATCAATAGACCCGTATAATCATATGCAGGGGGCAAATGATATACCCGAATAAAAAGCTACGGTAAGTAACTCACGAAAACACGCAAAGAAGAAAGAAAGAAAATTTGATGAAATTAATCGTGACTGTAATCTTATCCAAACAATTTTATTAGCATAGTTTTATCATTGAAATATAATCTTTTGTTTTACAAATTTACATGCAAAGATATTTGAAAAGAACACAACACATCGTTATGTACCTATATTAATTTGAATTACATAACACACTGAGCCAGGCTGTTTGCTTGTCAAATGAATAATTTACATACATTTGTGTGGGTATTGGAGTTTACGGAATTGTTTTTGTCTCATACTACAATGCATTACAATACACTGTATTTGCACAATTATTTGAAATAATGCAATGATACTCTAACATAGGCGATATGCATACTGGTTTCTGTATACCTAAATTATATCTAATTTTAGTGCGAGCAGATTTAGATAACTGATTGCTGAGGGTCTAATTTACAATGTATTATGGTACGTAGTCCATCTAGTCAGCGTAGTATAGTATATCTAATGATTATATGTAAGGCAGTTGTCTTAGAGGACTGTTAAAAGGTAGAAATAAAAAGTGATTCATAGCCAGAGAGGCGCTCGGTGATTAGAAACAATCAGCGAGGGCAAGCAACGACGGCGTGGTCAGTACCTGGATGGGTGACCACTGGTGGCATGTTACCATGAGCGTCTCCGTGATTCGGAGGTCACGTTGCAGTTGGTCCCGGTTGTTACCATAGGATAACAGTCGTGAAGCTTAGTTGGAGGCCTTCGGGCGGCTTAAAAACATCCAACGGTAAGATTACGTAGCCACAACGTTGTCTTGCCAGTCCCCAACCCGCACTTGGCCAGCGTGGGGACTTATGGCCTTAACCCTCTCCTGAGAGGAGACCCAAGTCCAGCAGTGGGACATTATGGGTTGTTGATAAAAAATATTTAAGGAGCCGGCTTGTACGCACCCACAAACCGCTGTCGCCGTTGTCGGTCCCTGAAAGATACCAAACCGAGCGTCGTATCTATTACATAGGTATTATACAACGCTATTCAATGTTACCAGCTCCGATATTTCTTAACTACACAGCCAACACCAACCACGTTCAGTTAAAGTTATTATTTTGATTTGTTTTTTTACTTACAGTGGGCAGAAAGAGGATCGCCAAACAAGATGCGTATCACAGCGCAAAGCGGTCGCGCCTGGACTGAGAACCCGGATCACCCTCACTACCAGGCCGCAGCGCGCGCTACCAGACTTATCTATCATGTATTTACATTTTATTATTTTATGTATTTATTTACTTCATCATATTCCTAGCATTTATTGTTCCCAATATTTTTTGGGGTCGACTACTAGTTCAACAAGTTTTATCTGAATATTAGTTTTTCCATGGAGCGATTGGTATAGGAACTCCGAAACCTTGTAGGTGAACTGAATTCAAAGGTTGAACTAGTTGTCAGTATATTTCAGCGAGGTGGGCCCCCCGACTTGTCGGACGCCTATTATATATACATACGCCGATGCCATTATGCGCCTGAAGGCCGTGACCGAAGAGGCGGTGAGCTGTAGCGACGTTGTGTTGGCGGTGTCGTTAGATTGTCTCAGGCGCAGAGTAGCACACCGTGTGGCTTTAGTCGGTTCGATTCCGACACACCGCCCCGTCGCAAACCTCGGTGGGGTGAAGGCCCGAGGGGATTTCCACGTTTCGTCACGTTTCCACACGTAAAAAAAAAGGTCAGTATATTTGAGGGCACTGATATCCCAAAAACGGTTGCCCTAAATAACAACCGGAACTGTCATCATTACAAGTTCTCAGATGCACGGATGTGACACTCCGACAACTTTCGTACTCCGGGCTATTATATATACTGCTATTAGGGATTTCTTGCAAGACAAATCTAAATACACTTTTGGACCCGATCCGGGAATTAAACTTGAAGTTGTATACGCTAGCCGCCCAGACCAAAGAGGCAATATTATTTCAACTATACGGATAAATAATGTAAATAACTTCAACAAGCCTGTCGGTCTAGTTAGTGACCGATTGTAAACCGATCCCCAGACACAGAACGAATATAGATGATCGTGCTCATCATGCAATATTTTTTCTGTATAGGAATCGGACCCACTAGGCCAACAGATCAATCTATACTGATTATAATATCAATTAATCAATGTACTTATTTTAGACGGAGCCGGACATGTCTCGTGAGGGCGGCTCTATCCCGGTGACGATCACTCTGCAGGAGGCGAGTGGACGTAACGTGTTGCTGCTCCCCATGGGAGCAGGCGACGACATGGCTCACTCGCAGAATGAGAAAATTAATGTCCGCAACTATATCGAAGGCGTGAGTATCATTTATATTATAAGTATTTTAATATTTTTATTACTAGTATTATTATTTCGATCTCGATGGCAACATAAAGATATGTATATATGTATATATACATATACATATTTTTATGTATTTATATGTATATATATATATATACATATATATATATATATTATACAAACATTTGGTGCGACTCAGGAATCGAACCGGAGAGTAGACCTAGTACAGCAGTCGCATACGCTACCACTGCGCCACCGAGGCAGTCAAATGTCCAAAAATATTTATTTCATATTTACTTACAACATTATACGTATTTTTTTATATTTTACAGATAAAGCTATTCGCTGCCTACTTGTACGAAGTCAGCAAACTCGCAAAGTAGATAGGTACTCAACAATGTTAAACTCGTGATGGCGTTTTTTTTTTTATTTGAATTTGGATTACTTCACTCTCAAACCTAGTTTTGTAAACAGTTTGAGTTTGTCCAGCAGCTTTTATAAAGGATTTTCAACATTCCTACATTTAAGTACATTGTTTATTGCATAATGGCATACGTTTGTGCATAATATTTAATAATATGGTGCCTTACATATTTAATTATAGGTTTTACATATCAAAATGTTGTTACTTTTTTGGAATTCATAATTTGTCAAATTATTTAATATATAATTCATAAGTTTAGTTGTAGTATTGTCTTTTTGGTGACATTTATAGTATATGACATAATAAATATTTTTATGCAGATATCGTAGACATCTTTTAATCAATTGTAAACCCTGAATAAATTGGAGCCAATACATGTAGTCGTCCTACTGCTTAACCCCACTGGGCTAAATCTAATCTTATTTGTACTTGCCCCTACCCGTAGGGATAAGTATAATAAGAACCTATTATTTATTTTTTGTACGAAAATTCTAGAAAAATCTTCATCATCATCGATATCTTTGGTGATTAAGAATTCAAGAGTTGTCAAATAATATTTATTTAAATTAGCGGTAAATCCAAAAAAAATCCTTAAATTAAGTTCATATCTCCTTTGCTACATTCCCAATGCCATTTTTCTAAATCCAAGAAAAATAAAATTCTTCCATGCGTTAAGTTCATATCTCCTTTGCTATGTTCCCAATGCCTTAACTTTGAACGAATTCAAATTAAAAAAATGTATAACTTTAGAACTTGTTTTTTCAGCCAGTAGTAGCCACCGGACGATTGATAGGGGCAAATAAATAAAATTACAGCTAACGAAAGGGATAATTAGTAGGGCTAAGTGTAACTGTCGATAAATTGTAGATACCATTTCGTGAACATATAGCAGTAACTGATGAAAGTGATGATTGATGATTTACAATTGATCCTGAAATATACAAGCGTGCTGTGCATGACTGTTGTTTTGCAATCTCGTAGAATGTCAATTATATTCCGTCACGCGATTACCTTTCGACATGTCGATGAGTGTTCAATTCCGTGTCTTTGTATTATTTTTGCAGTGTAAATATTCGTTACAGTGAATTAATAAACAATAGTGTTGACCTATCTTTTCACAACTTTCGTTGATTTATAGATTTGGATACAATTTTTGATTGGCAAAATAAANAAAGATCTGTTGTTAGACTTTACTACTAATGAGTTTTTAGTTCGTCCTTCCTCTACAAGACAAGATGTGCTGGCCTTATAGTTTACCCTTTCAAAGTGGTAGAAATACGCTCTCGAACTGAGCGGTGCGGCTCTTCCTTCGTGTGCCAAACAGTTAAAAACTGGAAATGACTAGCAGCGCACGTATTTCCTAGTCACGGGTCCTTTAAGGAGGGGTAAAAAAGTATCTCACTAGCCATAATATGTATAAAAATAATGTGGGTCACCGTGCTGCATTTTCCACATGCCCAATGAGCATGGTGACCACTACTTTTGAATTCTGCTTTGGAGGCAGCGTAGTCGTTGCGGTACCTTCCGTCATAAAAAAAATGGAACACAAAGATGATTCTGATATATGTAAATAATTTTTTTATGGAAAAGATTGTAAAGGAGCAGAAGGGCTTATGGTAAGTTACTACTCCCGCTACGAACACTTGCAGGTGACGAGATATAAGTGTATTTTCACCCTTTAAATACCCGCTCAAACTTTCAGGTAGAGGTATGGGAGATTGCAGGCGATCGACACCAATCCATAACCTGTTTGTCTAAAACAAATCTGATGTCAGTAGCATCCTGTTGTGTTAGCTCTACATCAATAAGTGCCATAATCCTGGTTAACTATCGCCAAATAATGTGGTCTTCCCAGACCAATTCTCTCACAAACAACAAAACATGGCTAATAGAGGTATAAAAAGTACCTAACCATTTTTTCGACCACAAGTGACCTTGTGGTTGTAAAATTTTATTTACACAATTATTTTAAGAAGGCTCAATTAAAAAATTCCGCGTATTTTTGGTCACTACTACAATATTTGTAAAATAAATCAAATAAAAACGTCCCACAATGATGAGGAAAAGCGCAGTGTTTCGTCACTACAATGCTCAAGAACACCCACATTTAAAGCAAGGACTATTGTTTATAATAGAAATCGTCTGAAGGTGGTTTATAAAAATCTTTCAGAATATTTTAATACCAAGACCAAGAAAACAAACACGGAATGCCAACGACATTTGAACACACCTCGATATATTTTGACGAGAGCTGACTACTGAAACTTAATGAACGTCTGGGCTTCACTGAGTCCTGAGTTTGTAGGTATGTATATAAAAAGCTAAAGATTTGCGACTTAGGGGATGTATTTCTGACATCTCTTAAACATCATACCACCAATAATGAAGGGTAAAACAAGTACCAATACCAACAATATTTTTAAATTATGATAGTACCAGGTGTTGCCCGCGGCTCCGCCGGCGTGATGTCGGTTATCGCGACAAATAGTAGCCTATGGAGTCCCGATGTTTGTCTGTAATCAAATCTTGCAAGTTAAATTAAAACCACTTCCTGATTTCCGATTGAGCTTAAATTTGAAATATGCCTTTGGTTCTGATGACCTTGCTGTATTATTATTGATCCAAAATAGCCGCCGTAACAAAATGGCGGCGTACATACTTCTGAATAACCCAACCAATATGGGTATCAAATGGAACGGCTTGAAGTTTTTTTTATTAACAAGTAATAAAAGCTTGGTATTAAAAGAAATTTTTAAATTAGTCACTTTTTTTCGCTAAAGGGGTTTATTGTTAAAGAAATTTCAAAATGGCTGTATCTCATTAAAATATTTGCATTCATACTCCTTTTCTCAGTAAGATATTGTAAATAGAATATATTAGAATACCACAATATGTTTCTTTTCTAAACATATTCGAAACAAAAGACATGTCAGTTACGTCATGCATGAAATAAACGGGATAGGTAGTTAAGGAAAAATGAGACGCAAACATTTAAAACTAACAATTTTACTACAAAGTACACTTTAGATACGAACAATAAAGTTGATTTTTCTTCATTATAAAAATTGTTTGCCTAGATACCATTGAAAAACCTATTTAATAATATTAACATGAACATTCTGTCAGCCAACACAATAGTGACAACTGGGTTAAGAGGTCTGCCAATATAAAACTGCATTGATGTTATTCACATAATTTTGAGCACCCTGAAAGTATAAATGATTATGATCGGCCTCGGCTCACTCGGATGATGGAGTGGAGGATATGTTTGATGACATATCGAGGGTCCTCCACTTTACTACTAAAACCCACTACAACGTCGTTATGGGTGACTTCAAAGTCAAAGTGAGAGCGCAAACTTGCAGCGAAGCCGCTGCGCTGGTTTCAAAAACGGGTGCCGCGCTACCTACACCGCCGCTTCGCTCCCCGCTGATTTCGAAAACGCGGCCAAAAATATAAACAAATCAAATTCGTTCTGAAGCATGCCAAAACGATCTTAACTGTTCCTCGAATGTTTTACTGAAGCAGAACTCTGTCAGCCGTTCTTTGTGTCTACGATTGCCTGTTTCAATAATTATGATTTTGCAATGACTTAAATATAAATGGGATGGGTCATAGAATAGCCCAAGTTTGACACTGTTGGCGGTTGTTCTTGTACCTTTGCAACAACAATCTTTACTGGTAAAACCGCACAGCGCATAAACAGACAGACCAGAAATATTAAAAATGATTTTTTACTGGGTGATAAGGTTTGTATTTAGTAGGTTTTCACCTCTGCATTTGAACATAAAGTTTTAATATGGGTCACGAAATTAAGTTAAAAAAAAATGATTGTAATGTATTTGGCGCAGTCGTACAATACGCTACATCAACGGTTCATCATATTTTATCAAGATTAGACTCATTTTATGGGTGAAAGTCAATCACAATCTTCCGTGGTTTGCCTCATTCCACTTGGTATTGGACTGTCACTTTAATAGTTTTTAGAGTTAAAACAGAGCTAGTTCGCAGACAATCACTCTTGTGCCTGTCGGTACATCTATCTCAATTTATTGGGCCCCAATCCATTAGATCAATGAGATTAGAACTTCGTATGAAATGTAGAAGATTTTGAAAATTTACTTCTGGCTTTAAAGTAGAAAATAAAAAGATGAACATATAAGTGATTGCCTCATCTGCTTAACTTAAAATTAATACAAAAAGTTACACAAATTTTGGGTCTTCGCTAGGCAAAAAACTTATAAGTTAGTTTAAGCCTTATAATAAGACTAATCTCGCAATATCGAGCGTACCAGCCCTTATTTGCAATGAAATGAATACAGTAAAAAAACTAATACGGAACTTGCACAATACGAGTTTTATCTGCGTTCTTCCCATTTGTCTACAAGTCTGTATATCCTTCAAACAAGGTTGGAGAGGTCATGACATTGGATGTATAGTTGTCTGTATTCAATCTATTTACTATTCATTTCAATAGCTATCAAGTTTTTAAACAGATTGTTTAATTTGTTTGAAATGACAGTAGCTAATAAAGATTAACGAATACCAATCGCTATACTAATTCAAATACGATTTATCTTAGTGAGTATTCTAGGACCGAAATATTTTGTTTTATTTCCAGTTCATCTCTATATTACAACAAGGACGCTTGTTATTTATTAAGTATTGTTAAAATTTATAAAATAAATTTAAAACGGATACGGCATTCATAAAATACGAAACTAAATGCATTCCACAACTTTTTTGAGTTACATAGGTGAAGCTCTACTTTCTAAACTTTTAAGATTTCTAAAATTTAAAGTAATTTAGAAATTATGTCTTCTTCTTCTTTTGATTAGATTGCAACAAGCTGGATCAGCTATTTCTGTCAATGTCAAGTATTAAAAGTCTTCAATTCTAAGTCTTCGAGTCTTCAAGTCTTCGTTGTGATGGAATTAATGATAAAAAAATATAAAAATGTGGATGACATTGAATCTCCATTCATTCATTTAGAAAGACGGTCTCCACCGTCTTTCTCTCTTTATAAATTATATTTGAGAAATTGAAAATAAAAATACGTTTTTATATTTTCTTTTTTCATAAAAGGTGATATAAAAACCAGTATGTAACTTTTTTTCTGTGTTATGTTAAGTAAAAACTTTGTACCCCTTTTTTCAAAAATATGCTAATGGAGGAGTACGTAAGACACATTTAAAGTTTACATTGATTTAAGGTCAATTTTGACAAGAGTGATCACTAGTTTATATAAAGTGATATCGTATTATGTAATATGGTCTGAATATAAATTATTGCGTATTTTTATTTATAGTTTTGATAAAATAAACTTGATATTTTATTCTTTCTGTCATAAATTACCTTCTTTGTGGCATCTGCCACATCCTTCCGCAGCTTCAATAAAAACATCACTAATTTGTATAAAAAACACAAAAATAGGTACTATATTTAGTCTAGTTATAATTAGTTAGGTATATTTAGCATTGGATTATTAAAGGCTCTTGATGATGATCTTTAGTTACCTTCAACATTTTATTTCTGACGACTTGTACTAGTTCCAAATGCGCTCCTCTAAACGAGCACAGAGATTTGAATATGATAAATCAGTAGAAAGTAACCTACAATTCCATGTTTTATCCATCATTATATTGTTGTTCGATCATTTTGTCTGAAGGAGGCGGAGATGACCATTCAAAATATTGCTGTGAGTCCAGTAGGTTAATAGATCAGTTTCATGATCTTTAAACTTCACAAAATAACATTCTACAATCATTTATATGGCGTAGTGGTTGAAGTGGTCACCACGTCACTTCCTGTGTTGAGTGTTGCGAGTTCGATCCCCATATCGGACAACACTTTGTGTGATCCACAAATTGTTTTTTGAGTTTGGTTGTTCTTTGTGTCCCAATGCGGGCGTTGTAAATAAAATCATTACCTATTTGGAGGATTCCTCTTAAATAAAGTGCTTTTATATACGACGGTTTTTTTTAATTTCAAACAAATATACATTTAGTTCGGTAATCATCGTATCTAACTTTTAAATATTTTAACCTAAAAATATCTACACTATTTCTTTAGCACTAACAGAATATTAGTAACGTTACGTCATATAAACTGTCTACTGTGAAACGAATTGAATTGAAAACTTTAAATTTTACTCCCATGCTTCTTTGTCTGTCTGTTTCAATATAAAAAGTATTTGCGAAAGTACACGAAGATTTTGGAGCAAATAATATTGTAAGTCGGTCACCGAGTCCGTGTTATTCCAATACACATACAATATACATCTATCTGCATAAAAAAACCCCTGATTCTGTGAACAATGAGGGAATCGTGATAAGATTTTAAGGTCATTTCGTAAGGAAAATGTACACTACTATTATTAAGATATAAATGCTTGTGAGATTTTAGAGGGTAATAATCTACTGATCTGATATTGAAAATTCTTTTATTAATAGAAAGCCATATTATTTGTGAGTATCAAAGGTTGAATATTAAAATGAAAAATGATTACCGCGATATCCGACATAAACGCCGCAAAAGCTAGTTAAAAAGTTAATACAAGAATATGACTGGCAAGACAGAAAAAAATATTTTAGTAAAAGATACATAACGAAACAAAAAAGTTTTATAGTTTCCATAGTGTATAAATTTTGCGCTTTCAATTGTCTTAATCTTTGAGGATTTAATTATACAAATGACCGCTTTATGATAACTGGTCACCGATGCCTTTTGATATGTAAAACATAAGTAATGGCAACTTGTATTCTTTTTTCAAATGATGACTGATTTTTGTTTATTAAAATGCATTCCGAGCTCTTTGTTGGGAGAGGTCTATAACAAACAGTAGACTAAACCAGGAGATAGTGACTGAATTTTGAAAGGTAACGAATGAGCGATGCGCTACTTTGTAATGTGGGCAATAAAAGCGTAAATTATTGACAATGGTGATGGAACAAAATATCCTTTATCAAGGTTTGTACATTCAATAATTCGACGTAGAAATAATCAATGGCCGTGTATGTATGTACGTAAGCCGTTGTTTGTGCCTAAATATATGTAATTTAACAACATAGTACAAAAAAATTAAAATTAATTTACCTATGACCTATTTAGATTTCACTCGTTTGATTTGAATTTTATTATGAAACTAACTTTTGCTCCGTCTACGTGTATGTATGTCCATTATCACGGTAAAGAGTTATCTATGTATTTCCTGAACAATCAAAGCACTGATTTTAATGAAATTTAACATTTAGAAATTCTTGCCACAATGCACAGATATCAATGGAATTTGATAGAAATCAGTGCAGCGGTTCAGACATAAAAGCGTTAGAGACATACAGAACTACCTTCAAATTTATAATATTAAGTATGGATTTCTAATTCAAGCAAATGAGCAGACAGACCTGATGGTAACTAAGAAAGTGTCACCGACCATGGATGCCTTCAACTTAATGAACTGACTGAACAATCCGTGAACAACGACGAAAGAATTATCCTTAGATATATGTTCATACGACTTACGATTCACTGAAGATCTGAAGAAAGTGGCTGGCAGCTGATGGATGTGGACTGACCTCGACCGGGATAGTTGGCGCTCCTTGAGGGAAACCTTCATTCAGTAGTGGACGGCGATTGGTTGGTATTTATATGTTCATAAACGTGTGTTCAAAACAACCTATTACTTATAGTGAATCAGTTTTATCAAATTTTATCACTTAATGAACACATCTATAATAGCTTGCACATCGCAAAACTGTCATGACTCTTTTTAAAATTAAATTAATTTTGAAATAATTAATAAAAAAATTCTATAAAGATTAAAAAAATAATTTTCTAGAATATGCCTAAGTATTACCTAGCAACAGATAATAATAATAATAATAATAATAATAATATAGCCTTTTATTCAGATCTCTTACTTAATTACAATGCGTTTCTCTTATAATATAATAACATTGGACTCTTAAACTAGATAAACTACTTAAACTAACATCTGTTGCTTGGTTATCTTTCCTAGATCTGTTTGCCAATCGACAAAGGCCTCCTCCAACCTTTTCCATTCTTTCCTTTCCTGTGTCACTCTGTTCCACGTGACTCCTGCCACTTGTCTAATGTCGTCATCCCATCTTTTTTGCGGTCTACCTCTCTTCCTCTTGCCCTCCCTGGGATACCACTGTGTAACCCTTTTGCTCCATTTGTCGCGTCCTCGTATCATGTGACCAGCCCATCTCCATTTAAGTCTTTTAATTTTCACTGTTACATCTATAGTTTTTGTTTTATTTCTGATGATGAAGTTTTTTAATCTGTCAGACTTTCTGANCAACAGATACGAACATATAAATTTATATAGGTAACTACACTAAGCTGGTAACCAATTGAAATTGGTATCAAAATAAATATTATTTAATCATAAATATAATGGTTTAAGCTTATCTGCGAAGAATAAGAGCAACTAAAAAAATTGTCATAATTATTTTGCCATAATAATTTTGCAAACCATCATAGGTGTGTTTGTTCATTATTAAATGAAAAAAGAAATGTCCCAGCTGGTTATCAGAAGGGTGTAAATCGATCTTCACCGCCTTTTAGACCAATATATAAAGAGACGTTAATCACTCAACACAATGTCACAGTGACCAATACTTAAAAATTACCCGCGGTGATCTTGGTTTCAATGAGATCCACTCCAAAGCCAGTTTTATGATAAAATACTGCCTTTGTCAGTACTAGATTTCAAAGCCACACAGTTATGAGTCCAACATGGTTAACGGACGCATCGATTAATCTACTCGATAGTAAATCTCATTTATAATTTTAAAACGCTTTTGGACGCGGTGGGTTTTGTGTGGGCGATTAAATAAGGTCTTTTTTCTTGAGCTACCTCCCCTTGACATCGACTACTGCGTGCATACCAGTTTACAATACTAACATAAAAGAGGATAGCGGCCGACCCTCATTCACTCAGTCTGTCTCCGAGTCTCGCTACGGCGCAACGTTACGCTCCGCATGGTATTATTTACAAACGGACCGTGGATAAATACTTTATATTATAAGAAAAATAGTTTAATATTGTGAGTCGTCTTGAATATAAATAAATAAATCAAATTCGTACGAACTTAGGAAGTTTTTTCAACCAGCGCAACGTGTTAAAGTTTGGTGAGTTGTATGTTTTATATAATTAGTTGTTTGTACCTGCTGTTTGTGTTGATGATATATCCACCTAAAAGGCCCTTGTACGTATGTACTGTACAGTGAATTGGTGTTCGCGGGTATTATGAAATTAGAAATTGTTTCCTCATTTTCATATCTTTATTATGCAGACCGCTTAAAACAATAATATTGTGTAACTAGGGTTATGTTGTTGTGTGAACCCAGTTCACCGGTTCGTCATCGTTTGGTAGATTATCATGCACGCTTTCTAATTTACTATGACGAATTTACGCAACTGTACGCACACATAAAACGATCACTTTAATTCGTTATACATTTCTGAAGACTTACTTTATAATATAATTGTGCTTTAATAGCATTGTCTCTTATCTTTAAAAACATATATGCATGTATATACATATATGTGTATGTATTTTATTTAAAAAATCTTTTCAAGATGTAAATATCTTCGAATGTTAAACCAATTGCATTAAAGGTTATACGACTTCACATAGTATCTTCCAATTGGCATTTGTATTTGTTGTTCTAAGAAGATAAAAAACAAAAATAATATCCATGCAATCGATATTTGAATACTAAAAACTCTTACGGGTAGCATTTTTTTATACGTGAGTCACACTGTGGCGGCCTATTGTTATGCTTCAGCATCATTAGACAATTAGTTAAATCTGCTCTAGACCTGGATAGTTGGCGCTCCTTGGGGGAACCTTCGTTGAGCTGTTGACTGCGATTGGTTGATGCTTATGGTGATATGATTATTCAATCTAAGTTGAGTGCTAGAGAGACTGATAATTAAATCTTAGTTGAATGCTAAGGATACTGAACTCAGCACTAAACTTCAGCTACAGGAAACGGTGTCAAAGAACCAAATTGACTACTCCCTTGATTGCTTGAGAGGAACAGTCTTAGCGGGTAGTTCCAAAATATGTTAAGAATAATGTTAAAGAGGGAATTGCTTAGACTAATTAAAGAAATAAGNAAACTCCTCCGAAACGGCTGGACTGATTCTTATGAAATTTTGTGTGAATATCGGGTAGATCTGAGAATCAGCCAACATTTTTTTCATACCTCTAAATTTTAAAAGTGTGGGTACCTAAATATTTATTACTATTTTTTTATGTGGCAAAACAACCTTTGCCTGGTCAGCTAGTTTTTGTTAAAATATTTTTTTTATTTAAGCATTACGACTTGTGTTTGAAAGAGAAAGAGTATAATGTTACGTGATGTGCCCATTTCTAAAATTATATACGGAAGTTCAACAATAATTTGGAATGTGTTATATTATTTGCATTGAATTTTAAGAAAATATTTTGATTTACACCGCCATTTCTACATTTGTACTGTATTTATTTGAAGTGAATTGAAACTGGCTAGTGTTGGCAACAAAAGAAAAAATGAATTCAAAAGTAGGCAATAAAGTTGAATGCGGTATAAATGTCGTGACGCGAGATGTCAGCGACCAACAAAGGCGCATTTCACTTCACCAGAAAGTCTCTTCGTGATGATAAACGCTTAGAAAGTTTTCTAACCGCCACAATAGGGTGAACTTAATGATCACGATGCTAATAATCATTAATGAAGACGAATAATGCAAAATATGAAAACTTCTTCATTGTGTAACTTTTATCTAGATTCCATTTTATTCTTATTAAATATGACTCACAATAGGAGTAATCCTGTGTTACGGGAGCCTTTACGAACATATATTAAATGGACATAAAGAACACCCAGACTCAGGACAACTCGTTAATATCTTTTTGTATAATATAATTTTATAATTAATATAATTTTTACAATTTTTATCCCACGTCTGCTTTTTGTGCCCCGACGAATCATTAAACTAAATCTATGCACGGTACCATTGGCATTGAATTAATAAAACTTTATTAGGTGCTCATTGAATATGTAGCATTGAAATATTTAAAATATTTAATATAATAACAATTGTATGTTATTATACAAGCAACGGCGATAGTTAATTGTTATTCCAGCAGTGTACTGGTTCGAAGCAAGGATCTTATGCAAGCGTATGTATGTATGGCCTCTATGGTTCTGAAAACTGAGTTGAATGGGGCGAGGTCGATGGAAACACTTGTGGTAATATCCTAATGTGTAAAATAACAAATAGTTAGAGGACACAAACTGTATTACTTTGGTGTCTTTACAGATAATTATTATTTTCTGTTTTAGTTCTATCAGCGTTATCTATGGTTGTATGACGCCTACTACTTAGGAGCCGTATTCTTTTGACAGAAGCAACATTTTTTTAATCATCAGATTAGTGATTCTGAGGTTTAGGTTATTCATAAAGAAACTACTTTTAATATTAGAGTACACATTATATCTTAGGCCCTATGACGTTTAAGTATACTTTTGTATGTTTCCAACCATTTTAGAGCCTTGTATTGCATTTAATATTTGCATTGAAAAGTTTTTATTTAAAAAAAGTTATTTGCTATTGTGTAATATGCCTGTTATTTCGTATTTTAAGCTTTCCTGGTACGATTACATATGAAATAAAAGAGGAAATTTTTAAAATTTATCGTATCGGAACCGTTTTTTGGTAACAATATCTCATGCACGTCGATGATGTTCTTAAACTCTAAAGTTAAGTTATTTTAAACTCAATGTAGCCCATCCATTATACTTTAATAAACCGTTACCACGGTCAGAAAGTACGTGGGGCGCATGCAACACGACTCGTGGCGGGTCACCTTATCGAAGATGCTATGCCGACGTTACAAAAACTTGTTTTGCAACAAAAAATAATAAGATAAGAACGATGTGTTCATTATATTACTTCTTAATTTATTTGTTGTATGAAACTGACAATACATTTTCGATAACCACATTCTCAGACAGAACGTCAGATCTACAACAAAAGCCTCATGAACACAATATTTACTAACACGACAATGATTTGATACATACATGTTGTCCTTCTCATTCTGAACAAAGACTTTAGGGCTTATTTCCACTGTCGTTATTTAGCAATTTTTCTCACAAATCTTTGCTTAAAAATCATAACATAATTATTTTACATTAATTTTTCATCTTTAAATTTTTACAGGTTTTATTTTCAATGATATTTTTAATATGTTTACATTTATTTCAAAAAATTACCTCGTTGGTCTAGCGATTGACATATGCGACTGCCGATCAAGAGTCTTTGGGTTCGTATCCCGGGTCGGGCCAACAAGTGTTATTAAGTTTTTCTGATTATAGAAATATTTAATAACAGCTCGGAGTTTGGATGTTGGAGTCTAAGCCTCCATGCCTCGGAAGACACGCAAAGCTGTCGGGCCTGCGCCTGATCTCTCCCCGGTCGTGTCGGATAATCGTCCCATCGGATTAAGAGAGAGAGAAAACAGAGAGTGCACTTGTGTTTGTGCACACACTTATGCACTGTAATATCTTCTGCATAGTTGGCTGGTCGCCGTTGAGATTGGCCGCTATGGCCGTAATCGCCTAGGAGAACATAGTTTATTTCGAGCACTCTTTTACCCACATTATAATTAATAACTTTAAATACTTTTATCCTCAAATAAATATTTCTTTAACTGATTCAAAAGGGAACTGAAAGACTGAAATAAAAATATTTCGTTACTTTCAGATTTCTGGTGCCAGGTAAGGGTAATATGCTAAAACATACTTTTTTTAAACATATATTTTGCGTAGGAAGTTTAAATCAACATGAATAAAGAGATACATACATTGACTTGAACTGGTAGTATTCATCAAATTACTATCGTGAAGTCAAATTTTAAATTTTCCGATTTCATAAACAAAATCCGTGATGTCTCCCCACTTGTTTAAGGTAATGACATAGTTAGCGGACGGTGGTTGTGTAACCAAGAAGTGAACGATGACGCGCAACGTGGCTTTCGCTACAAAATTGATTTCAAAGGGAAATCCAAGCATTGTAAATACCAATACGCGATAATGAGTGCGGCCATCCCGTGGTACGTTGGAATTCCCTGTGATTACAAAGATCACGTCTCCGAGAACCGATCTGTGTCACTGATATACCAACTCTCATTGATATTTCATATCGAGGATTCTTTTATATTCGGTGGAATATAATAGTAATATAGTTGGCCAATATATTGTATATTGGAAATAGATACCCTTTTTATAATTTAAATCATAAATATACGTCTTTAATAAAAAGCTATTTCTTGAACTTTGCTTTTGCGTTAGACTAGACTAACCAGTAAGAAGATTTTGATCACCACAAACTTTTTTAGATTTGTGCCATTCCAAATACAGACAAAAAAAAGTCCTCCAGTTTGAAGTTTAAAAATCAAGTGGGTACAAGTGACACAAGTCTCGTGGCTAAGCGTTCAGTGTTCAGATGTTTACGTCTATGACTGTATAAAGATTATATAAATACCACATGAAGAGTTAACAACTCTATATATAAATAACGTATCTATACTAAGGAGTGAGTGAATAGCATGTAACACAGGATTCTTTATCATAATAAATGTTAATTTAACGACGACCTGAGTTTTTATAAAATATACAGTCATTAGCACTAATTCTTGTCTAGTCTTAAAATACTGGGCATCTGTAAAGTGATTGGGGAAACCCAGAAATTATCGACTTCCTCATTGCAATTGCAACAAGGATGATGACGATGTCTGGATTTTCCGAAAAAACACTTAACAAGTGATGCGCGTTTATTTATACGTAAGTGCTCAAGTGTCACAAGTCAAGTGTACGTAATCTTGAAAATGCTGAGTCATAAAACTGTTTAAAATAAACAGACGTGTTCCACTTTCGTTTAAAAGTAACAACCACTACTTACTCTCGCTTAAGGATATCCTTCAAAATGATTCATTGTCGTGAAACTTGTAGACCGATATAGTATCTGTAGAGTACAGAAATAGTAACATATTTTAAAATAAAGATGAGACAGATTAATTTGATTATCCTACTAACAAACCACAACAAAAAGACTAAGGTTGTACTAATTTATATTAAGGTTTGGGTAGTCGGTGTTTAAAAATTCGTACTCCCAGTTAATTAGTTTCCGATGCATTCAGATATGCAGCTCTTAAAACCTATAATATCTGTATTATTATGAAACGAAGAATTTTTTATCAAGAGGTCGTCAAATACTATTTTCCTTATATGTATATACAATGCGCATTGTTATTAGAACCATCTATGACAAAACGATATAAATATCAATATCAATATTTACGTGGATTTTTAATCGCGACCATATATAATTTGCTCTATAAACGCTACTTGACTACTTATAAAACGTCCATGCATCATTCAATCATATATACATGCAGTTATTTTTGTTGCACTCAGTTTCCACCTTATTCTTACAACGATATAACATGTGTATACCCACATGTACTCATACACCTACATATATATGTAGGTAGGTGTACAAGCATGCCTAAGTTTATTAAAGTATGTAAGCGGTTATCGGGTCAAGCCTTAATAACCATTACATGCAACGCTTGGGTTTTCCCAACCGTATAATAAATGCGATTGAGAACTACAATGGGGACAGTTACAAGACACAGTGACAGTAACGAGGTTATTGATCAATCAGAAATTATCTCTAGAAGATCAGAGGATATGATCGATTGACTGACAGATTTGAACCTAAATTAACACTAAAGTTAGGTGGTAAATAAATTTTCTACTACTTTCACAGTCAATAATACCTCGGTCATAATACCGTTCTTAAAAAATACTGTGTTATACTTTAATCTTTGTGTTTCTTAACAAATTATGGAAACTGATCGCCGCATTTATTTTTTATAAATATTTTTTATTATTTAATAATGATATTTTCAACAAGGTCTCCCGAAGACCAAACACATTTTTTAGGTATAAGAATACACAATACGTGCTAAGTAACATAAATAATTTCAGGCTTGAAGTAAATCAAACGACGTTTCCATTCAAGAAAAACGTTGAATGCTGTAGATATACTACCATTAAATAATAATAAACATTTATTGGTATCAATAATAAAAACAGTCACATACATAGATAACAGAGGAAGACAATACAAAGGTTTTTCTAATAAAAATATATGTGGGAAAGAAATGATAGCGTGTTTGCGAAGTAGATGTTGCAAGTTATCTGCATTATCAACTTAGGATCACAAAGGCAGTTGTTTTGTATTGTAACCTTGGCCTTAAAACACCCGGACAGACAAACGAGATTTGATTCAAAGTAGGATTGTCCGGTTTTTGGTGCGTAGGTAGATAGCAATCGATTCTCATTTTATTTAACCTAACTTTCCTGTCCTAAAAATAGCAGACATGTGGATTTACGTCATAGAAAATGAACGATTTATAGTTTTATTCTTAATTTGTTCTGTTTTACTTGTAGCAGTGTTGTATTCTTACGGCTAAAATGAGCTTCACTCACTTACTTTTAATTTTTCATGTGTTCAGTAAAGTGACTCGTAATATTCTATTTAAATCAAAACCTATTGAATTTTTCGATCATAGTAAAATGTATATATTATTGTACTATGAGTACCTAATATAAAAATGGTTCCTAAGATTATCTCAGAATCATTTTTTATATAGATAGGTTTCTTTTTTTCATGTCATTTAGATAGGTTTCAACCAGCAGACATACATACAAAGAATCATCTTAATAAAATAAAGATTCTTTTTTGTCTTGAAGATCGCAAAACATTTAATTTTGTAGTTACTTAGTACTTAGATTATCCTAAAGACCTATAAGCACGAAATCAATATTAAAGGAAACATCTGTTGTTTCTTTAAAAATATATTTTATAAGCGTAATAAAATTATGGGTCTTGAAATATGTAAAGAATATTCCTCAATAAATTTAAAGGTAAAATGGAGGTGACTATACATGAAAAGCAAAACAGAAATCAACTGAATCAAAACCATTCTTGATGTCTGTTAAAATTTAAAAGTACATTTCTTGACAATGAAAGTTTATACCGTCTAGGTATAATATTATTAGGTGGCCGACCGCTGTACTCTTCGCGTCTGTCACACCTCACACGTAGAGAAAGTGCAGTGAAATTCCGACGGATCACTTATGTCTAACTTAGCTTTATATTTTTTATTTCAACCGCATTCAATTAATCACCAAATTTGTAAGACAAATCTGATTTTGAACATCATAACTTACTATTTGTACCTATATCCAACCTATTTTTAAACCACTATGGTATCTTGTTACTAGTCTAGATACTTTAATTTTACTTGCGTTATTTTGGTTGAAATCTGATTAGGGATTGGGTATTTCATACATGAGAGTTATTAGGACGAATCGATAATGTATTGATAGCGGTAAATAATCTTTTATAATCACGTCATTAATAGTATTTTAACTGTCCACTCCTGTACATAGGTTTCTCTTCAGAAGGATCAAAAACTCCTTGTCTTTGGCCTATTATAAAACAATAGCCAGACCGGTTGGTATAGAGCTTTTTTAAAGTTTTCTATCTCTTTTCTTTCTTAGTCGTCACTTTGGATATTAAGGGGATGAATAGGGCTAGTGACACTCCGTTTCCTTAATCCAAAACGGACAGTTACCAACTTTTTATACCTTAAAGTTACAAACTATGGGTTGAGAACTGGAGGTTGTGCACGTACATATATATAAGTACAACGTTACTTCAATTTCTAACTCTGTATAAATAAGCTTTTCATACCTAAACTGTTAAGTGTTAGTGAAATACTTAACTAGATATAATATAAGAGAAAATCTTAACAACTCGTTTCCTTTCAGATCATTATTTATTTCTTAATGGTAAAACAATTATTTAAGGCTGTAATTGCCTATATTTATGTGTTATTATTTCTTAAATGACCATGATACGTAAACCGTGTACGAGCATGAGACAATTTCTGTAATTTATTATAGAAAATTATCATAATTGCTTTAAAATCTATCAGCGACAGGCTACAATGGCGGTTATTTTTTTTAATTCTGACGCTTGCATTAGGAATATATCCTGTGTCTCGGGGGACTTTACAAATATACAAGAAACGGACACAAATAACGATACGTATTCTTTTTTTTATGGATTAGGGGGCAAACGAGCAGGCGTATCGCCTGATGGGAAGCGATTACCGCCGCCCATGGACACCCGTAACACCAGAGACATCACAAGTGCGTTGCCGGCCTTAGGGGATGGGGTGGGGGATGAGGGGAAGGGTTGGATTATTGGCCTCCGGTATCCTCACTCACTCGGTGAAACACAGTGCATGCGCTGTTTCACACCGGTTTTCTGTCAGGCCGTGGTATCACTCCGGTCGAGCCGGCCCATGCATACCGAAGCGTGGCTCTCCCACGGTAATATATTAAATATATTCTTCGTTTAACAATTATTATTAGTTCTAAATGCAGTATTTCCTTGTTTCAGATTCAAAATGTTGAAAATCGCAGCGTCAGTGCTTCTAGTCATATCGACAGTAAACAGTCAATGTTTCTACAAAGATGATTCATCGAAGAAGCTTGACCCTGAGGCTCGGTCTTCTCTTTACAGAGGACAGTTGGAGTTTACCTTGAACTTATTCAACACGATAAACAAAGTGGTTCCTGATGATAATATATTTTTCTCGCCATTCTCCGTTTACCACTCGCTATTGCTGGCTTATTTCTCAGCCGGTGAACAAACAGAACGATCGTTGAAGGAGTCTTTACGAATTGCTGATACTCTAGTAAGTAATATCATTTTATTAATAACTAGTTTATGGCCCCGGCTCCACCCGCGTGTATGTCGGTTATCGCGGCAAATAGTAGCCTATGTGTTATTCTGATGTATAAGCTATATTACTGTAAAGTTTCATCCAAATTCGTTGAGTAGTTTTTACGTGAAAGAATAACAAACATCCATCCATACAAACTTTCGCATTATAATATTAGTAGGATTAATAGCAACTCGGTCTCTGAATATAATAATATATCACGGTTACTTAAATAGTTCACTTCACCATTACATAAAAAGTTAATCAATATCCCGCCTTTCCAATAAGAGATTTTATACGAAATTTAATTCTAAGTTGTCCCACGAGGTATTTCAACTACTCTTTAACTGATTTTAAAGGTATATATTCTCAATTATTTTTTACTAAAGAAATTTGATTTTGATGATATCTTATAAACTAAGTGTTTCCAATCTCCGTATTTCAGGACAAGATTAATTTGATGACTGCATACAAAGTGGACAAGCGATCACGCAGTGTTAATAACAATAGCGACAGTTACGAGTTCACTAGTGCCAACAAGCTGTTCGTGGATGAGGGACTACAGGTGCGCCAGTGTCTGCAGAATTTGTTCCAAGAGGAGCTGGAATCATTGGTAAGATACGTGTTGTCTAGGCAGATCCTAATGTATCCACTGACTTAACTTCTTGAGGAAAGAGCTTTTTATTAAACACCAAAGACGATCACAACTATGAGGTCAAACAATTGAGTTCAGATATTTATAGAACAGCAAGGTTAGATAATAATCGTATTCCTTAGGTTATAAGTCCATGCTGCCTTGTAAGTATCGTAAACAGTCGTCAGCGGTAATGTTTACCCATTTTTTGATACATACATATACATTTCATATGTATACATGATACATATCATATTTAAACAAACTTACGCTTCTTTTAACAGAACTTCCGTCAAAACCCCGACGCAGCACGTGAATACATCAACAATTGGGTGTCTCGTGTAACGAAAAATAACATCAAGGACTTGATCCCAGAGGATGGAATCACCTTCAACACCAAGTTGGTGCTCGCTAACGCAGCTTACTTCAAGGGTGTGTGGTCCTCCAAATTTCCTAAGGAAAGAACAAAGAAAGAAGCTTTCTTCGTATCTGAAACTCGTCAAACGCTCGTACCATTCATGAAGCAAAAAGGGATCTTCCATTATAGTGAGTACATAATTAAATAATATACATATTATTCTGTCGACAAAATCGATTCATCACCAGTTCCAAAAGTTCAGGTTACATACATGTCTTGATTATATCTATTTCTATTTAGTCATCAATGTTTTTAATTAACCAATAAGTATGGAAAGATAATCATGAACCATGTTAGTGAATATAGTTTCATATAATGATGGACTATATTTGTATCAAATTTCGATAGTTAAAATAGTTTTATAAGAACTGATGTTACTTTGAATGAATAATAACTCAATAGATCAAATATAAATCAATTTGTATTGTTTTAGATTGAAAATAGAAACCTATATTATATGTATACTACTACTACAATTATACATAAAAATATAAAAAAACAATATATGTACATGATTTTTATAATAATACTAGCTGACCGGCAAACATTGTTTTGCCATATTTGTTAAAAAAAAATAAAAAGAACATTTAAGGGTGAGTCATCCTTATCGTTTATGAGTATGAAAAATAGATGTTGGCCGATTCTCAGATCTATCTGATTTGCACACAAAATTTCATAAAAATTGGTCCAGTTTTTTCAGAGCAGTTTGGTAACAAGCACCACGACACGAGAATTTTATATATTAGTTTATAAAGATGCACAGTTCTGTCGTTGGTACAGTCACAAATCGTCAAATAGAAATATTGATATATTACTTTTAAGATATGTTTAAAAAATATAAAAAATACATAAATGTAACGAAAGTCAATGATATCTGAAAACATCGATAGTTTTCATTTTTACAGTTTACGTCAATGAGTATTACTGCCTCGTTGGTTTAGTGGTTAGCGTAAGCGACTACAGATCAAGAGGTCTCGGGTTCGATTCCCGGGCCAGACTGCTCGGACTATGGAGAAGGCGGTGTTTCCCGCTCGTGCCTCAGAGAACACGTTAAGCCGTCGGTCCCGGTTGTCATGGCGGTCCGAAGCCAGTCCCTCCGAAGAAAAACGGAAATTCAGGATAAACTGGTCGAATTAGTAGCCGACCCCAAAACTTGGGAATAATAAAGGCTAGGAAGAAGACGTCAATGAGTATTATCGAATTTTCTTTATAAATTAATGATTTCACTCCTAGCAAAACCATCTTGTGTTGAATGTTGTTATGCGAAATGATAACCATAATTATGGTTGTTTTGCGTCCATTAACGCAGTACATAGTTTCTACATATTGTTTTTCTTTCAATTAAGTTTCGATAACATGCAATAACCGTGTCATTTATTCATATTGCAGTGGTGAACGACGATCTGGGTGCTCAAATTCTGGAGCTGCCTTACAAAGGCAATGACATCAGCATGTACATTCTCTTGCCTCCGTACTCCATGAAGGAAGGTCAGTTACAAATAGTTACTACATTTACACGTATTGTATTTTGAAGTGCCCACTGATATGAAGTACCATTGGAAGTGCTTGATAATTGAAAATGACGCAGTATGATATAAATCAATTTAATACATATTCCGCCAATTCTGCTGTTCGAAAACTTCGAAACTAAAATTTACATAAGAAGTAACTTTTGTCCTATCAAACGACGTAATAAACATATTGACTAAATTAAGAGACACAATAAGAATAGGTGTCATCTAAATATCTAACATTTTTGTGTTATTTATCTCTCGTATGTACTTATGTATTTAGAAATATATAAGTATGTTTATCGGCAGTCTGATTACCATACGTATACTTTACATGCTTTACGTAGTTTGGGATTAGACAGCGGCGTGTGTGATGTCTGATAATATTCTTATACTTACGAACTTATTGAAATAGTTTTACTAAAACAACAGAAATTATAAGGAATTTTAATTTAGTTAAGTGATGCAACTAAAGAATTTGCTCTATTGACACATATTTGAACCTTATTATACATTTACGGATATCGTAATGCCTAGTGGCATGTAAAGACTAAGCAGTAGTTGAAATGAATATACGTTGGAACTAAAAATGTGTATTCAATTGTATTCACAGGCTCAGAAACATGTTACATCGAAGCTCATATATTTAAGACTATTGGGCAAAATTCGTTATTAAACTAATTAAAATTTAGGTATAAATATTAAACTTATTAATATAATATGGTACTTCAAGAAGTGACTGCACTTTAAATTTTAAGTATCAAAATTAATGTATTTGGATTACAAAACCACGAAATTATAGCAAGTTTCTTCAGAGCTACTTAGGCTTGATAAAAATATAGAATAAAATTCCGTAACACACGCCTATGCTTACTATTGAGACAATAAGGTTAGGCAAGGTATAAAACGATTGCTTTCTTTGATTTGCCATGCATAGTTGCAGGATTAATGTACGTTTGAAATCGAATATTCGAAATGTTCTCAATAAATTTTGTACTAACAAATCCTAATAAATTGAGATTTTATATAGAGTTTAGACTAGAACGACATTATTCTGCAGTACAACGGCAAACTTAAAAAAGTACATTAAAATACAATAGCGATCCAATCACCGTTTTACTTACCGACTTTCGTTGCGGTCTTAATACCTAAGCTGGTATGAATAGCAAATATTACTGTAAGGCGAATTGAAAAGATTTCATTAACGGTACTTTATCCGATAGGTGTTGCCAACATAATCGCTAACTTGACGCCGGAGCGACTCGCAGCGGTTGTCGAAGAGGGTTACATGGGACGTGAGGTCGTCGTTGAAATCCCCAAGTTCACCATCGAGAGGAGTCTAGAACTAAGAAATGTTAGTACTTTTCAGCTTCTACTTTTGACATATATTAACTTGGAATACCTAATAACAAGAAAAATGCACACAAATATAAAAAAAGTTTCATTTAGAAAAGGTGTAAAACAAAACAACTTTATCTCAATATATTTAATAGGTTCACTAAACTTAATAATAGATTTTTTATTTAAAATCATTCTGCTATATATAAGTGGAACACTATGCCTATGCCTTGTTAGTGAATGACAAAATTTAACAGCATATTTAAATCATTCAAAAAATTAAATTTTACTCTTCATACTGATATTATTATCGTCTTCATCAAATCCACTAATGAGATATGCTGTCGTCAAGTGAACACTATATACACACTCAAGGCATATAAATCTTTAAATTTTTAGTAAATTACAAATTAAATCATCGGCCTTTCATAAATATAAACTTTTTTTTATTAATTTGGTCTATTTATATTCATTTAGATTTTGGAAACCCTTGGTGTTGGTGACCTGTTCAATACAACGGCGAACTTCAGCACCTTGACAGAGCAACCAGGTGTTCTCTTCGATGACGCCATCCATAAAGCCAAGATCGAAATGGATGAAGAAGGTACGTTATTTTACAACTAAAATAAACGGAAATTAGCAAGTCACCCGTGGAATAGCCACATTTTCAATTCCTCATTATGGATATTGTAATTGGCTTACGTCAGTAAATTAATTGATTTAGAACCGAAATTATTACTTTCACTAGGTATTCTATGAAAGATGAATGAAGCGTCATCGATTATATATATCTGACAGTTAACTAGTTATAAAAGAAATATTGTTTAAATAAAAATTAAATCAAAATTTAATGAAAAAGGAAAGTTGTGTGTGTCTCAGAGCTCCGAGTAGAATTCACTTGATAACATATGTCTAAGTATTAGAACACACTGTACAGTTTATAAGCAATTTAAAGAAAGAAAGAAAGAAACAAAAAAAATATGCAGATTGTATTACGTCGGTAAATTTCAAAAATATTTGCTTAAACACAAGGTAATGCTGATTTCTTTACTTTATTTTTTAAGTTCAGGACTGAATGATGTTGAAATGATCGCAAAATGAACTTTTTGATTTTATTCGAGTGTTTTGTTTGCAGGTACTGTGGCTGCAGCAGCAACAGCGATCTTTGGCTTCCGATCGTCTCGACCAGCCGAACCTAGTCGTTTCATTGCCAACTTCCCCTTCGTATATATAATTTACGAACGTCCTACAAACTCTGTTCTCTTTATGGGTGTGTACAGAGATCCCAAAAAGTAAATATGTAATTCAACAATTAAATAGAATGTAGATTTTATACATAATCTAGTTTTATATTTAACTTACCTTACTATAAACGACAGTTAGACATATTTGATTGTGTATAACATGATTTTGAAACTTTATTAATTTACGTTTGACCTGTTTTACGAGATATGTTTTGTGGTTTAAAAAACTGAAATCTAAGTATTTGGACCATATAGCTATCGGGGCGAGAGTTCATTATAATGTTCTTTCTTCTGCTTCTTTTGATGCAATAGCAACCAACTAATCAGCTGTTTCTGACAATATTAAGTGTTTAAAGTCTTCAAGTCGTAAGTCTTCACTATCACTTCACTATATTCTTAATGTTCACTTTGAATTGACACGACTGTTCCGTCTCGATAGCTGTCAGACCCAACCTTTATATAATCTGTAGATGAAAATATGAAAGAAGTTTGTATAAATTAAAAGGAGAACAAAATATCATATTAAGTAGTCGTTTACACATAAATTTTTACGATCTGACGACGAAAGACGTATTCACGTCCTTTTATCTGCTTTTATTGTACTATTTATTGGTCTAAATACAAAAACGTCTTTTATTTGAAGTCAATTAAAATTAATCGTCAACGATAATGTATCTTAGTCATCATTCTAAAGTAGGAAACCAACTTATTTATTCATTTTAAGAAATAAGTAGTTTATAAGATATTCAATACCATTGAAATTAATCATAATTCTGTGTCTGTTCAGTTTTGTTTATTACCTTTTGTGAGTTGAATAAATAATCTTTGTCCATGAGACAAAGTAAATTATTATTTTATATCTTTCTCTCTCTCATTAACGACTAATTTCCTTTTAACTATATTATATTAAATAACCGCTCTTTTTAATTCTAATTATCGCAAACATACGAATACACCGACTTAATTCCAGTAACTCTGGAACTAAAGTCGTAATTATTTAACTACATGTAATACGTACTTTTAATAATATCAGGTTTCTATGAACTCGCATTTATAATTCTTTACCGAAACTTACCCAAGACGGGTAAATAATAAATGACAGTTACTTCATCATCTATTCAATTTTATTAAGACAAACTTTGTCCTCTGTAACTTATTACTTAGACGCTTAGTTTTCAAAACTATTAGTGTTGGAGCATAAAAATCATGTGTCATATAACCCTTTTATTTCGAATTAAGACAAAAGTTAATATGCTTCTTTAATTTTTTCATGTTTTGCTTGTCCTGTAGAAATTGATCGGTCGGAGGAATACATACATTAAAATAGCAATAAACCTTATTATACACAAACATAATTTATACCAAGTATTTCTCGAAAGGGACTTTATTATTAAAAACAATATCGTACGGGCAACGTCAGATGAAAATATATATAAATAATACACGAGTTGAACTATTTATGGCCAGTACCTGAATGATGAGCTTTATGTGTTATATATTTTAATATCGCCCCCGAAACCATACAACATATTAAATTTCATAAAAATCGTTGGAGCCCTTTCCGAGATTCAGATTTTAAATATATACTAGCTGACCTAGCGTACTTCGTACCGCCATACCTAAGTTTCCGGAAAACTTGTTTTAGTATTTATGTACGCCTCAGGTTTTCTCGGGTAGTGTTCAGTCAGTCAGTCAGTCAGTCAGAATTTTTTTTCTTACACTCAAACAACGTAACAAACATAAAAAGAAGAATCATCTATTTTGGTGCAGGCGATCGATAGTTATGCGCGTACATACATTTCGGTGATTCATTATTATTTAAAATATAAATTTTATATAGATTCATAATTCAGAATTGCTCGTTTAAAGGTATTCGATTTTCTTGTGTGTCATTGAATCTATTAATAAAATTAAACCCGCAAAAGTAGTAATAACAGATTTAAGATTATTACTTAATGTATTAACTTAAATAAACTTGCACATGTTGGAAGTTGAATGACTATTTTTTATTCTAAATATATTGAACGCAAATTTTAAATCTATTGTCTAGACGGCAATGCACATAGTACCCTCCTGTGTTAAAAAAAAACACATATTTATTGTGCACATGACGTGTTCAGAATATTTAGGTTCCGAATTAGAATGAGACATTAGGTTTATTTTTACGAATGTCATCAGTTTAAACGGATAACAATGCTCAGTTGTATGCTATAAACCAAGAAACCCATAAATCGGACTGTATGCAGGTGCATTTTTGATTCCACGTGAACAACATATTAAGAGGTTTGCACAAAAAGATTTTGATAATATTTAAATTATTTCATTCTATTCAATTATTTTATTCCTTTTGTTTGGAAAGCAAGAAGAATAACAACTGATTTTATAAGATTTCTAGCAAAAATGTAGCTCATAAATTGAAAAATAATGGAAATTAGCCATTAGTCATTTTAAAGTTAAAATTTGCCGTTTTCGTCAGCTATCATCTACGTTTTAAAGCGGTTTTACGAAGGATTTTGTAGATCTAATCTATGTAGATATACTGTGTCTTAAGTTAACTTAGGCACAATCATTGATGAATATAAAAAAAAAACCGTCTATTATCCTAAAATTTATTTTATCTCAGTAATTCATGTCTTTCCAGTTCTTCTTTTTTAAGTAGTTGAACATGAACAGTGTTTAGCAAACTCGTTTTCTAATTACGAATTCTTTTATGTCTATAAAATTAAATTTAATTCTATTCTACTATGAAAATAAAATATATAAGTGATTTAGATATTTCTAAATTACTTATATATTTTTATTTTCATTCTTGACAAAGTCTTTGGGAGCCACAGTGATATAATTTCCTTTAGAGATATTTTTCTATTTCCTCTAATAGGGAATATGCATGTTTTTTTTCTATTTCTTAATCCGATCATATACGTCTCTTTAACATATTTTAGAAAAGAAAATAGCTCGAAAATAGTCAAACTAATTTTTAAAGTGAAATTTAAAACACTTGTTAAATTTGAGCTATTCAAACGCCGCCATTTAGCGTGGGTTTTGACACAGCCATTGTCATTTCGTGTTTGTTTACAATTCAGTGCTTCAGTTACTTTAACTTATTTACAGTTTTAATTGCTGTTAAAATCATGGAAGCAGGTATTTTTTAAACACTACTAACATAAAAAATATAATATAAAAATTACTTCGATGAAGTGACTATCGACGTCACATTTCGTTTCGACCAATATAGTGAAGCGTTTTGTAAGTTTGATTTTCCCTCCCTTAATTTTCACTTTTTATTTTAATATTTTCTGGGTTTAAGTAATCAGTAAATAAAAAATACCTTTTAAGCATATTGTAAAGACAGTAAAGAATCTAGAATATAATATCCTTTTATTTACCTTTCTTTTTAATATACTGGGAATATATTTTAAAATGCTGTATAAATTGAATATATATTTCAGACATTTTTCACACAACGCCGTCTAGTCCCAAGCTAAGCAGAGTTTGTGTTATGGGTACACGACAACTAATATAAATACATTTATACTTTCTTTGTAAATACATACATATTATATATAGAAAACACCAAAACTCCAAAACAGATATTTTCAGATCATACAAACATTTAGCCAGACCCGGGGCTCGAATCCGAGACCTCAAGCACAGCAGCCGAATACGCTATCTGCCCCAGAGGCAGGGTAATTGTAAATCATTATCAAGTCTTTACGTAGTCGGGTTATATAGTTTTAAAACTTTTTTGTGCAAAATTTTTTTCTTAAGAAAAGGTTTTCCTTAAGAAATCACCATGACTATCTATGCTTAAATAAGAATAATTCTTCTTAAATATTAAATAATAAAGCGGTCGATGTAAATAAATAAAATGTACTTACGCAATGAGCTATTCTGTAAAGCTAAGAGGCAAGAAGGGCCAGAGAGAGGAAAATTGGTTTCATCATACGATAAAATAAATCACAAGCTCTCTCGGTCCAGCGACATTTTATCTGTTTATATCTCTGAGCTTGCCAACGAGCTTATATAGGTCTAATCCCGCACGCATTGTAAGTCTACTTAAGGGCCACGGTTTGTGTCCCGCTTATGTGGTTATAGAAGAAATTAAAACATATTGGCCATTGAATTATACACCCTCACTAAGTTCCCAATAAAATGATGTGTATAAATCATTACATAAAAGTGAGTGGCAAACTTTGACGGTTTTATTTGTATTTTTTAAACAATCACATACATTCACTATTAAATAGTATTCTCCATCTCTTTTACTCTGTATTTTTTATTAAAGTAATAAATTGTATTATTTCGGACATTTTAACACACAACGCCATCTAGTCCCAAACTAAGCAGAGCTTGTACTATGGGTACAAGACAAGTGATATTAATACATATATACTTTTTTTATAATATACATATTATTTAAACCTAGAGAACACCCAAAGTCCAAAACAAATATTTGCAAATCATACAAACATTTGGTCCCACTCAGGAATAGAACCCGAGACCTCATGCACAGCAGTCGCATACGCTACCAATGCACCACCGAGGCAGTTCTATTTTTTTAATTTTAATAATAAGTATAAGAGTAATAAGTTATGACGTTTATTATATTTACATGTTTTGTAACTCATCTTAATTTTTTATTTATGTATACAATAAAGAGATAAATAAGTATATAAAATAATTATAAATTGTATTGTTTTATATACACATATATAAGCCAACTTGAAACTAAACTCACCTTCCACCCGCGCCGTATACGCCATATTTATATGTCAGTATTTATACCTTGTCCACGTACAGCGTTCAAAATCCTACGAGTTTTTTTATGAATATCAATGCTACCAAATAGCTTTTTCCTGTTGATATTTCCTAAATAAAACAGTCACATCATGACTAGTCATGTAAGAACTTGAATTAAAATTGATCGAAACACAGTTG
Source organism: Hyphantria cunea (assembly GCA_003709505.1). NCBI lineage: Eukaryota > Metazoa > Arthropoda > Insecta > Lepidoptera > Erebidae > Hyphantria > Hyphantria cunea. The sequence goes on from PKRV01000152.1 coordinate 76,362, forward strand.
GATCGGAAAAATGATAACTATAATGCTTTCTTTTCTCGAGCTATATATAACTACGCCTTTTAATGATTTCAAATATTCGCATATCATGTGTAAATTACGCTTGTCAGAACTTGATAAATCGCATGTTTTTGTTTTGTACGTGTTAAACCTCTAAAAACTAGCTACGAATGTATCACATTAGCTTTCAACTCAACATATTGCTTGTAAAGCTCTAAAATCGCTTCTTTATTACAATGTCAAGTAAGTTTACAGTGAATTTCTTGTGGGAGCCAGCTAACGACAATATATTAGTTTAGTTATAGAGCTTAACTCGACGTGATGTTATCTCTAACTACACTATCTACTTATCTGCTCTGTAACTTTCGTATACGATCTGCTGTAGAAAGTGCACTAATGAAAGGTTCGTTTTGTAAGCCGATTTTTTATGAGTACGCACCTTGTGAATCGTAAGGCTTTCACATCAGACTTATCATATCAAACGCCACATCTTCAACTTTTCTTGACATAACATTGATTGATAATTAATATGTGAATATTTAATCAAAGTTAATCTAGTAGTAGGTACTAAGATGTTTATGCTTAATTTATCTTTAGTAGGTACGTGTACAAAACTGCTTTTTTTCCCCTAAAGTGAAAATGGAGGCTTACAGCTGTCGCATGCAGGCGTGGTGTAAATCGACTATTATCGCCAGTTTAGAAAATTAGTTTTTCTTATCTAGAGGCAACCATGGATGAGTATTTGGATTTACATAATTCTTCATAATCACACCATAATACTTACCACTATTTTTAATCCATGAAAAATTTCAGAAGCAGATAACGTATTTTTATAACCTCCATATTGCGTATATACAACAACACACAAAAATAGTATCGGATTGGAATGACTAAACACATGAACGTTGGTCAAATCTTTGTTTAGCGCTCGTTCACAAGGTACACAACATCTCGATAAGATTTCAACGAGATGTTGTGGTAGAAATTAAGTGTAAATAAAAGTTAATGTACCTACTCGTAAGCACCATCTAAACGGTGCCCAGTGGCCATTTCAGAGCAGTTTTTAAAATGACTCATTGATCGGTATCTCTACGTACTTAAATTTGACATAAGTCACTTATAGCGCATAAGTGACACCACGTCACACTAATCTTGCACTTGTACCCACCTAGTGAGTAATACCGCCAAGTAACACTGGCCTAATGAACATAGTTGTAGTCACGCCACGTTGCCATTGCTGGTGTTGTATTTAATTTTTATGCAATAAGTTATGAAAATAAGCTCATAGTTTAAAGTTACTGGTGCACAAAATAAACATGCAAGTTGTCACAAGTAGATGACCATATTTATTCTGCGCTTTATATGTGCTCTGTTAACACTATTCACCACTAAAAAACTCTGTTGGAGCAGGAATATCAAACACAGTTTAAGTTATATGGTACGTTTTTTGATACTTACTTCGTTGGCTTAGCGACCTAAAGTGTGTCTTGGCCTCCGACAGCAGAATGTGCCATTCTTCCCTATTCTGTGTCAGACCAATCGGATACTTTCATCTCTTCCATATCTCTAGCAACCTCATCTTTCCAGCGGTATCTGGGTCGTCCCACCGGCCACCGCCCGATGGGCTGCCTAAGATGTACCATAGTCCTTTAAAAAGTACTGGCTTCCAAGTTAATAAGCTAGACTATCAAAGTCCGCGTCTACAAAATAGTTATCAAGCCGATTTTGATGCACGGATGTGAAACTTGGAACAATCAAGGAAGAAGTCAAACTCTTTATCGCAAAACGCAAGATATTGTGAAAGATTTTGGGTTGAAGTAATGGAGGGCGGAGACATACACAACCGAGATATAGAGAGCCTTGTGTCAGTTGCAAAAATAATCGGGGCAATAAAAGCTGCCCGATTTCGATGGCTTGGCCACATCGAAAGAATGGGTGAGGATCTAGCCGTCAAAACAGCATAGTTCATGATAATTGACGTTATTAATATGAAAAAAATAACAGTAAGTACATAACTAGTAGCCGACCCCAAATAACCTTAAATAATACAGGTGCATACATAATAATATATACAATACGTTTGCTTACAATATACGAAAGTAAAACTTGTAACACAAAAAAATACATTTACAGAGCTTATGACTGATTGAGCCTTTATGGAATTCCTATCCAAGTGCGTAATAGTAGGATTCGCATCAAAGCTAGTGGCGCGATTACAGACCACAGACAATAATGCTACCGCCCTAACTGTTAGAAGATACCAGTGCCGGTAACATGCTATTGACTTTACGAGACATGACCTAAGTATCTTCAATGTTCAGTTGAAAATGCAGAATGCTCAGTTTTCAATCATAAAGAACCATTTCCTGTAAGCGCTGCTTAATGACGTTTGGTTACTTTGACCACTTCGTATGTTGTTTTCACTGCCAATCATTTATTAACTTGAGTTCATTTCAGACAAAATGCTTTCAATTTTAGATTTAGGAAATAATATTAATAATTTTGCTCCTTGTATAGTTTAACAAGCGTGTTAACATGCGAGTAATGAGTGAACGGTTATTTTCAATCTATGCGAATGTTTTAGCAAAGCTTCAATCATTTCATTTAATTAGTTTTTTAGCATTCGATACGCAGATGTTTCTGTACCTCCTGGCTATTATATACATGAGAACTATAGTAATATTAAGTTTTATGTATAATTTTATTGAAAAGTTAGAGAGTTTTACTCTAAGATGCGCATTACAACTTTACTATATGAACCTTAGCAATGAGTTATATTAAAGTGATAACTGGAAAATTCTCTAATTTATTATGATTGACAGCCCATCACTCGGAGAAAGTTAAAATGCCTCGCAATATTCACAAGTCTGTTTACACTACGACTTGTCGTATTTTCATTTCATAAGCTATCATGTTGGTACAATTTATGCGCTGGTCTTTATATGTTGTTTTTTATTAGTTGTCAGAACGTACTTAAACAGATAGCTGTGTATATATGAAGTAAGGTCGTCTGCTATACTTCCGATTTGCAGTCCGCTTTCTTGAACACATAACTTAGTTATTTTAAATTCGTCCGATCGATGCATATGGATTGTCGTTTACCTTTATGCATTGCTTTTCCCTTTTACTATTGCAATTGTATCAGTAGTTTACCATTTTAATGATTTTTTTATTTTAATAGTATTCATACTTAAATAGACAAACCAGTTTGCCGCCCACTAATGTGGTTTAGATAAATTAACTGTATATCTTACTATATAGTCAAATGCCAGTTTTTTGTCTTCAACTTTAATCTATACATATAAAATAACTTGCCCTGTCAGATTCATCGATGTAAACTGTGGACCACTGGGGCTGCAAATAAAAAAATTTGGCAGTTGTTAATTTTAAGTTTCAAGCGCCATCTAGGAAAGAATTTTTAAAAAATTATGCTTTAATTTAGGCAAATTTGGATGAACGGTTGTATTTTATGGTTAAACACATGAAATAAGAAATAAACGAGAACAATATTTGTTATTCAGTACACATCAATAACACGTATTTAAATGCAAGATGCAGCCTGCTGGGTCATGATTCTTCTTAGATTGAATCCTCATTGGATCTGTCACGTTTACCTTCTGCTAACGCATGTTTTAGTGAATAGGTAAAGTAACCCATTCACTAAAACATGCGTCTTGATTACCAATAGCAATAAGTGTGAATACGATTGACTAATATACATCAAAAATGTATATAAATACGTCAAAAAATATACATCAATACTTTTGGAATACATCTTTTATAGATGGCTGGTACTAATGCTGGCTTGGCACCCTATCTGGGTCGCAGTGAGTTTAATTTTCCTATTAAATACCACATATCTGACAAAAACATGTCTATACTGTTTCGCAGCGTTGATCGATCGATCGTCTCTCAGTCACGAGTCATGTGCCCTCTTACGTGCTGTGCAATTATATAACTAAAATTAATTGGTTGTAATGTTCTTTGTCCGTCTATGTTTTGCTAAATAGAAGATTAATAAAGAACATATACGTGAACAATGAGTGGAAAGCAGGTACGTAAATCCATCGGATGTATTTGTAGCGTCGATAGGATCGGCGGATCACAATAGAACTAATTACCGCCTGTGGCACGATGCGTGTGCGCCGGAACCGCAGAAAACAATGCCTTGCAGACGACGACGCTACCCGCCAACCACTATTTATATGAGCCTTTTGTTAACTCGTCTTAATGTTATCACAATGACCCCGATGAGGCTCCAACCACTGTAAATTGTTTAAAAATTAGCATTAAATGTAGGTCATTATTATAAAAAGAAGATTAATTATCTTGTTTTTTATTCTTTTTAATATTATCCTAAACATGAATTGTGAACATTCAACAGAGGTTAATATTTTCGTATTTTGTTCGTATATGCATAAGACATAAGTAACTTCTAAAGTACTATAAGAAATAAACAGCTAGAGTAATTAATATAAAGTTTCGAAAGTGCCTAAAAAGCCTACTTGAAATAAAAGCTTTTTGATTTTCAATTTTAACTCGGTAGGAAGTCATTCTTATTTCATTCATGGATTCATTCAACTCATTCATTAAGTCATTATTTTATTTACGAAAAGTTTTTTAAGAACCTTTCAAAGTTTACATTCCAGTTATGCAGGTCTAGGCGTATCAGAGTGCAAGCAAACAAAATAGGAAATAGTTTGAAAATACCATTAAGTCGGATCAAACTGGTATTCATGATAGTGCCAAAATAGGACCTCATTCTCTTGAAATGTGAAAACTGATGGACTCTAACAATTTCTGTCCCGATGCGCTTGTTTTCTGAAGTCATTGAAATACTAAAGGTGTGTATGGGAGAATTTTAGTTAATCATAAACTACAACTACCATAAGCTTCAAAACAACAACTAAAATTTTATAGTGAACAATTAAAATTATTTACCACAGACAGTAATCATTGTTTACTATAAAATCTTCTAATTTCTTCCGTCGCAATGCAATGCAATATTTATCGTCCATAATTATAAGAAATGTCAGGAAATTGAGATGTATCTAAAGAAGATTTGTGTCATGAGTGGACAATTTTCACTTTCAACTAGGCAAGTACTATTAAATATTTATAACTAAGGACTTACCACATCAACCACACAAACAAGTACGCTGTTGTCGTTAAATATTTAAACTTCCTTGAAGGACGTGTTTCTAATGATTTCTGGTGTAGAATCAATTTGAGAAAATGACTAGTAAAACTTGATTCGTATTTACCATCGATCACAGAAACCGGTGTAACTCATTATTTTTGAAATTAGGTCACGCCAATGCTGTTGTACGAATTCCTGTTGCTTGTCGTTAATATAAATGTAATTCAATGTGCAGGATTTCTGGGTAAGTTTTTTATTCTTTTTCATATACTCTGTTTCTTTAGAGATTTCTTATACCTATAAAGGTATTTATTTTATTTTTGTTTTATTTAAAAAGAGATAATATCAGTATTATATATGTATATACTTACCAAGTATTCTTAATCATAGGTACGGTAATGGTTTGTGATTAACTAACGGTGGTTTTCAATTTCATGCAGTGCATCACCCATTTCAAATTCAATCGAGCGAAAATTAAAATAATATATGATATAAGTTGCTAGTATTGTAATTAAAATACAATGTCCCCATGTGTGTGACGACTTTTAAGGCAATCATCATCATCATCAGTCATCGCAGTTCACTGTTAGACATAGGCCTCTCCAATTTCGCACACTTAGTTCGATCCTCGGCATCTTAAGGCTAAACATGTACAAATATATTTATTATAGTGCTCTGCGAACCGATATTCTGTTCATACTTTGTGAATAAAATGTTATGTTTTAGTATGGATGTCTCTTGCAGGTGTATATGGGCATTGGAAGTCATTCTGTCAGCCCATCAGGTGATCCGAATGCTTGTTTGTTCCTTATGCCAAAAAAGAGAAGTAGGAGGCTTTAGATGGGGCTTAATCTAATAGACAAACGGAGGCACCCAATGGGTACCTAAAATTCGAACAAACCGTGAGTACCAGTAAGTAAAAGTATATGCTGCATCACGTTAATTTATTAGTCGTTCGAAAAGTAGTAGTGAATACAGTGGCGGCACCTAGCTGGTGAAATATTATAAGTTATATTGTCTTTATTATAAGCTATTATCTAATTATAAGCATTTTTGTGGGTTTTATAATATAAATATTACAAAACCCACAAAAATACTGAATATTATTTTATCTTAAGGTATAATTTCCAACGTGGGTGATGCCTGTTTATTTTTTTTAAGGACAAATGTCACCTTAACAACATATCCTGAGCTTTACTCAGAACAACAATTTGTGGATCACGCAAAGTGTTGTCCAGTGTAGGATTTGAACCTACAACTCTTGGTGCAGTAGAAAGTGGCATGGCGTTCGCTGAAAGCACTAGGCCAACCGTGCAGTTAAATTAACATCATGTACGTGTTTAGTTTAGTAATATCGGCTAATCTAAATCGTGTCTTACGTGGAAATAGTGCCAGAAGAAGTTTAATGTCACTATCGTTAATTTTGTCCGTGTGGAGACAGATCAAGAATAAAAAGTTTCACTATCCATTCGTCCCATGGGTTCGTAAGAGGCGACTAAGGGAACAAACTAAGTAGGGCTACATCACTGCTAAAGCAGGAAATCTTGAAGCCCTATACCAACTCGTCTGTCCAGCGTGGTCTAGTAAGAAAAACCCTCCTTTCTAAAGAGAGGCCTATTAAAGGCTGTTTATGATGTTTGTTTATTTACTCCTTATTGTCTTTCGTAGTAGGTAATAACACAATTACTACTGCTTGTCGCAAAATAGTATAATGGATTTTTAGTTTATTAGGAAAATATAATTATCATCTCAGCTAAAATTTGGTCATCTGGTGCTGGACAGAATGGCAAAAGGCTCTTCAAAAAAGATACACTTTATTACTTTTTAATACAATTTACAATCCTATTTGCATTTTAGTAGTCATTAATATTGGTCAACATATTGTTAAGAGAAAGAAATTATTTGTTTTCAAGCTACGGGATTAACTAAGTTCATGTTCAGATACTTGTGGGGACTATCCCATTCTGCAATTTCCAAATGAAAAATTTAGGTGCCTTAGGGCTATAACGAACTTACCGAGCTTTATGCTACACCTCTTATTTATGGTATATGGGGTTAACAAGCAGACGTATCGCCTGATGGTAAGCGGTTACCTCCGCCCATGGACAACCGTAACACCAGGGGCGTCAAAAGTGCGTTGGGGGTTGCTGGGGGATGAGGAGGGGGATGGGAGGAGGGATTGGGGTATAGGTCTCCGGTATCCTCACTCAGTGAAACCTAGTGCAGGCGCTGTTTCACACCGGTTTTCTGTGAGGCCGTGGTATCACTCCGGTTGAGCCAGCCCATCCAAGCTGAAACGTGGCCCTTCTAATGTGAACTTACAAGTCGCGTCACTGTTTGCTGTCCTAACTAAAAACCGATGTTAACCATACTTACCCACTTGCCTTAAGTCAATATTTTGAAGTCATGACGTTCTAAGTGATTGTATATTCTTACAGTTGTTTGGAAGAAATCACCGTGAGCGATAAGACCGCTGATTGTGAAGACCGCACATAAGTATTTTGCAAATCATCACTTCTATTGTTTTGTTGTGTAGCATCTATGTAGATATCTAGAGCAAAGAAACTGTCAGTAGATTTCGTCTATCTCTCGCTTCACATCACATCAGCATCAATAACCTTCAACAACTTACTCCGGGACATAGGTCTCTCATTATATAGGTGTTTTTCGGCTACAATTTTTCTAACTTAAAATCTCTATTTTACGATTCTATTTATTTCTTAATTATAAATGGAATATGGTCTAAAATCCCTTTAGATAACATATAAAATGAAAATGAAACAAAGTATATTCTATAAAAAACATTTTATTAGCAAACTAACATAGGAAAGTAAAAATATAAGAAATTCATTATAAAACTGTAAATGTTGTAAAAAATTATGGTAGCTACTTTTATATTACACATACCTTACGGCGTGATACTGGTTTCATGTGACCAGATTAAATCTGACAATAAGTCTGATACTAGGCCTCGTCGTGAAGTACTTTTGCGCCGATAGAGTATTTTGAGGTTCAAAAAGTACCTTATTAACATTTTTATTTATTTTTATATCTAATCAATGGAACCTCCAAAGGAATAGGATGACTTTTTACAACTACATATTCATTTAACATTCATTGCAGTATGTCACGATCACAGCTAGCATTTATAAAACAGAAACTATAGGAGGCAATGTAGACATTAGGGACAATAATCCCAATTGAAAGTGATGCTGTCTTTGAACATCAACGCTGTGTTATGATTACTTATAATAGACAGTGATCCAGTGATCCAGTAAAAGTAGCAGATACCTTCATTTTTATAAAATATTCAAGTGTAGCAGATGCTTCTAAAATGGATTTTAAAGTGTGTTTTTGTCGAAAGAATAAACCCACACTACTACAACAACAGACACGGAGAAAGTTTAACAATGTTGAGACTCATAACGAATTTAATCAGAAGTAGATTGGCTAAAGTATAAATTTTAGCTTCATTTTGAATTTAAATATGGAAAAACCAGTATCTTAATTGGACTTTAAACAACGATCTATGTGAGAACGGTAAGTTATATGAGAAACGGACCTACAGGATAACATAAGAGTCATAACTTCGTACATTCCCAGTACCGCGTCATTTTGAATAAGTGATAAATTGGAGGAATTACTTTCTGCATAATTTCCAAATTATAAAATAAAATACTAAATTTAGCTTGACCTTAGAAATGTAGTTGTGATATGGCCATTTAAGAATAATTGTGTTAATAAACAGGTGGCACTTCAAATGTGACCAAATAAAATTAAGAAATATAACCACAATGATCACGACGTTAAAGTACAACACGAGTCACACTCACATAAAGTTTGGAAGACCTTAGTGATATTGAACCAGTGGGTGACGGTGCTGCACCACGACTTGCACCGACTTCACACTGTATAATAGATATACAGATAAGCAAAAAATCACAGCTCCGGTTAATCAAAATACAATTATGTTTTTGTTTTCATGTTTTCTTCACCTTAATATATAATTCTAAAAATAAATAATGAAGTATTGTACAGGACGGCTCAATTTAAGGGCGAAGTGGATGAACGCTCTATTCGTACTAATTTAAAAAGGTTTTTGAAACGATACCCAAACTAAAACACTAAAAAGAAAGAACTAAAGAAGATTTTAGATCTACAAATCTCAAATTTTCAATTATTAATAGAGATAATCTAATAATGATCTCAAATAAATTAAGGTTATTTACATCGCAAATACATTTAAAGAAAATTAACCAAACTGAGTCATCCACGCCCCCCTAATACAATTCCAATGACATAAAATTAAATTATTCATGCAATTATCTATAGAAACTTACAAACAATACATAATTATCAATAAAATCTAATAATCAACTCAGGAACAAATGCAATAAAAATCGATCAATATAATCCTTTTCAATAATAAACCTTTTCTAAATAATGTAATCAAAGACCAACATAATTCAATATATTGCGTGAATATATTAACAACCATTTATGCACTCACATAATTTATGAAGGTAGCCTTAGTATCTTAAAGTAATCTGGTAAATCTCTCAATGTTTCTTATTTAGGTACTTATTAAAACTATAAATTCGCTAGTAATACAAATACCATCTAATGAGATACAAGTGGTAGAGTATAAAATTTACTTCCAAAGTCATCTTTCCATAAATCCTTCCATGATACATATTTACAAGTTAATGAGTATTGTTAAGAGTTTCCCCTGGCTTTATAACTATAATTTTTATATTTACGGCAATCTCTACAGAAACTTCGTTGTGAGGTGTACACCTTGTGTAAAACTAGACTTTAGGAGACAGTGTAGGTACGAAATTCAGTCTGAAAACAATTATAACAGTCATTTTTGCACACACTGATGCACTGAATATTTTATTACAAATTATCAACACGATTATATTTTAATCGATAAAAGCATAGCACTACAGTAATTTAATATCTAACGTTCATACAATATTGATATAATAAACCGAGATACTTAAAGGACTATAAGTGTGTCATCAGAATAGTCAATTACACTTGGCAGGGTCGGTAGCAGGCAGTGTTGTTTAAAAAATATTGAATATTCACATGTGCGTATCAGTATTTCTAAGGGCAAGATACTTGTTCCTAACGGCAAAATATCATTAAAGAGTAAATTAAGACAGTTAGATATGAAGAGTCTATATTAGTTCACGAGTTTAATTGCTATGTACAAATCGATAGTACTGACACATCAAGATACGAATTAAAATGACAAGCAGACGAACACAGCACAGCAGAAATGTGTATTTGAATCATAATTAAGGAAAAACGTAATGTTATTATTTGTAATACTATTAAAACAAACATTAAATACGTTTCAGTGTTATTTGAAATTGAATGGAAAGCTGTAAATTTGAAATAATGCTCTTTAAACTGCAAATCAATATTGCTTAAATGCATTCGCAATCGAAAACATGACAATACTAATATACAATGAAAACGTCGTATGACTTATACATTTTCAACCATTTCAGAACAATGCAGTGAATAGTTTTGAACTTATTTGGAATTCAAATATAGCATTTCGAAGAATGTTTCAATAGAAAAAAGTGGCTAGGTCATGTCACAATGTCATTGTATGTGATACCGACCAGCTGACGTGCGGAGGCCGACGCGACATAATAACATGACCTTAATTTCGGTGCTTTAATTTCAATCGTAGTAGATAATTGATCTATTGAAACAGACACGATATAGCCTTTTAACATATTTATTGTACTGATAATTCGATCATGTTCCAGCTAAAGTATGTGGTCAGGTAAGTTATTTTATATTTATTTTCCCTAAATATACGAATGCATGGCATTATCTCAATATTACTATAACACTGTTCTGCTAGTTATCCATGCATCTATAGGCAATGAATCATCATTAATTTCCAGAAAAATTATTCAAAATTATTAAGTCTAGGTATTTTAGTAATTTGTATTTTGATATAACTAAGAATGTAAATAATCTGATTATCATGTTTCAGAACCATTTTAGGGTCAATAAATACCGAGTTAAATACTTTGAATTACTCACTGCAGTAAAACACATTCAGTACTTCGTTCTGAGAAGGCACCGATATAAATCTTTTATCTTCAAATGAAAGTTACATATTTTGTTTGTAATGATGGACACTTACGTCGGATGAAAAAGAATGACTGTTCTCTTAAGTTTTAGAACAAATGTACGTAAGAAAATAAAACAATCTGTTATAGTCTAAGATTATAGAGAGATAAGTATCTGGAAATGTCAGTAAAACAGATTAGAATGATGTCTATATTAGGTAATTACTTTCACTAAGTAGAAGGTAAGCATGCACAATACTTTCATGTACTTTCATATTTGAGATTACTATTTCATAGCTAATAACAGGTACCTAATAACGGGAGGACATAAATAATGATTACCGGCATAGGTGTTCGACGGTAAACAATGTCTAAGAACCTATCTAGGGAGATATATAAATAATGAGAGGGCGAGGCCCTGCGTTATAAACACACAGGTGGAACAAAGAAAGGCCAATTTGTCAGACGAGAAAGGGAGCACAATTTTAAAGACCGCGATTGGAACACCACTTGTATTTCTAATTTATAGCAATCTGAGGGCAATCAGACCTCTCCCGGTATGAGGCGAAAGATTTAATATTGGGAATGAAAAACCGTTCACTGCGTCGCATCGTCCAATATGAACAAACGAATAATGGGGCACGCCCGTCCCGAACAAGCAATTACGTTCAAATCGCTAAAAAGTACATAAGTACATTACAATAAGTACGACACTATTCCACTTTTTTGTATAAAATCTTATCGCGGACGTGTCAAAATTGCTTTAGTACAAAGAATAGTTGTGTCGGGAGCAGTGTTTTTCTAAACAAATTTTTGAACGAATCATGGTGTGTACTGTGTATTCCAAATGTGATCATGATTTGGTGAATAGTTATGGTTAAAGGTGGTACAGGTAGATGAATAGAGCTACTTTCATGTTTATAATATTAGTATAAATCTCCACGCTGAAAAAAAAAGCAATGTTCGAATTAAGCGGTACAGTGTAAAGGTGCGGTAGATGAGTGGTGAAAGATGGTGGGTTCTGAATATTCGGTCTTTTACTCTTTTTTTATTTTTAGAAAGTTTAGTCGGCCGCACAGCGGCACAGCGGGAGAAATTGTTACCGTGGCGAGACGAGTAGTAACACCCGCACTGCACGTCATTGTTAACTATCAAAAATTAGTTTATTTTTTATTTTAAGACATATCGTCTATATTCTACCGTGAAATAAATCTGATCTGCTCTACGTCGAAACAATCGATACACGAGCGGTGGTGGCGTATCAAGGAACTAATGTTAGATATCTACTTACATTAAAATGCATATTAACACACTGCATATTATACATGACTTCTAAAGTTAACTAATATTTATGACTAATAAATTATATAGAATTTAAGTAGATCTTATGATCTTGTAAAACACTTAAAAGTATCTGTTCTTAGCTAAAGTAAAATGTATACGGTAACGGGCGGAATTACATACAAATTAACAAATAAGTTTAACGGCCGAGAACCTTCACATACTTTTTCATAACTGTCTTATTTCTCTATAAATTATTACTTTATTAGCACCGTACCAAATTTATCTGTGATATTTTCAGCCTTTAAGTATCGATTATGAAAATACATTGTTATGGTATATCACCATGATAAAGTTCAATTGACTATGAAAGGGGTGTGTGCGAATCTCGCGTTTGGGCTGTTACCTCTGTTTATTGGGCTTGACAGCGCCGTTGGCGGCAGCATTTTTCTGAGCAATGTGGGTCTGGTAGTGTTTCGCAAGATGCGCCTTCTGTCGGAAGCTTTTACCGCATAACGAACACGTGAATGGCTTCTCTCCTGTATGCGTCCTGACGTGAACATTAACTGAATATTTATCCTTAAAACCTTTCGAACAAATCGAGCAGTAGTGAAGTGATCTCTCCTTTCGTCCTCCATTTGAAGTAGAGGTAGCAGCTTGAATTGCCGTGCCGGATTGTGTTTGTGATATCGGCGTCGGGTTTTTACTTTGTGGCCGTTTAGAATATTTTTTGTTACCTGTTTTTGTGCTCGTTACGGTTGGTGATGCTGTTACTATTTGTAAGTGTTGATTCAATTGAACTTCTCCCGCGGGGATCATCGTCACCAGTTCACCGTTTACGTGATGTATGTTATAGACATTACGCGTTGTTTCAATGGGTTCTACGGTGCAAAAGGATTGCATAGATTCTCCGAGTTCCGTAGCTATCCTCTTCAATTTTTCATAGTCTTCAGGATAGTTTGCATCTAGTCTAGATAGTAAGATATCGTCTACATTTTGTGTTGATGATGGATTTTCACTGTTTGGTAAAACATTAGCATTTGGATTTTCTAATAGTATTGAGATATTTAGACGATTTTGCGGTGCAATGGTCATTAGCAGCTCGTCATCAACATCTTTGTTGTCTTGGTACATTGATGGTACGTCTGGTTTGTTGTTATTAATAGTAATTACTCTCTTAACTTCATTATTGACATCCACTTTCGCGACTGGAATTTTCTGAATAGTGTTATATCTAATAAAAGCTTTACCCTGTAAAGCGCTTCTGAGCAAAGATTCATTCGATTCCGGATTTTGATTCGTAATTTTCCAATCATTGTTATTGTTGTTGAATTCTACTTGACTGTCTAATAAAGCTGGTGTTGTAATGAGAGAAGGACTATGAGATTCTTCTTTCTTGTCACTGCTCTGAAAATCATTTTCCTCGTAGGGATAAGGTTCCACTTTCACTAATTCACTTGTTGTTAAGTCTGGGTTTTGACTTTCTGAATCACCTTCTTCATAATTGAAACCTTCGACTTTTGGCAAATCTTGATTAAAGTCATTAGAGAAACCATTCATGTTCAATATAGATTCAAGATCTAAGTTATCGTGTGGTTCTATATCTGCGGGGCTAGACATAGAAACATCTTCTTCTTTGCCCCAATATCGATTTGAACTAGTTTCAGTCATATCGTGATTCAGAACTGTTAAAGTATATATTTGCCCATCCGTATTATTAATTAATTTGTTAGAAATTGTCGCGTCTGTGCAGGGATGTGTGCTATTAATGTCACTTTCTTGGTTCCAATAAAATTTGTTGAGATCTTCTAACATGGTATTATCTAAGCGATCCCGATCGCGATCTACATTCCAAATAGAATCAAAACTCTGTAACGTCGTAGACGTAGTGGCCGTAGCCATGTTGTTGTTAGCGCCAACCTGCGTGGCAGTGACGCTAAGCAAACTGTTGTTATTTTGTTCCTTAGGCTCTTCTGAGAGCAATGGATTTGACCTAGAATCTGGTGATTCCATGAACACATTCACAGAACGCATCTGTTGTTTGTACTGAGCATCAGTAACCTCGCTAGACGTCACGAAATCAAAGAAATCTGACTTTGACAGTTCTGGGGCAGTGGCCGTCATGACTACCGTTTCATTAACAACCGAGGACGACAACTCGGTTTAATATCGTATCAGCTTTGCTACATCAAGTTCTTAGTGTTTGCAATCAATTATCTTTGTACTATAATAAATATATCTAAATTTAAATAAGCGAATAACCCGATATGACTTGTACTTTATTGGCAGTCGCTAGAGCGTCGGTAACTGATAGTTCAGGTGTGCAGGGCGCGGGCTGGGGTGCTACTCGGACGTGCCCAACGTACTCGAGTCAATCGGCGGACCAATCGAGTGTGCGAACTTGATCCGTACGTTCTTTTTTTCCATTATTCACCCCAACCCTATTCCTTGTTGCTCGAGAACTTAGACAATGAGAATTTCTGCAGAGGACATGCACTCCGTCAAATATTCCATGTTTTGTCTGCTGATCCTCGGAAGATGACAATCTGAAAAAAAAAAGAAAATACTGTTAAATTAGGTACATAGTTAAAATAAAAAATATCATACATAGTTTAGTGTAAGTATACAATATTTTATTCGGATATCATAGTTTTAAGCAAGATACGTTTGTATCTCAACGTCTAATTAATGAGTCCAGTTCGAGTCTTTAGATCCTGTACGAAACCAGGGCGAACCAGTCACGCGTCGTGCCTATCAGGCATCACGTAGTGCCTGCGCCGGAGCGAAGCCTTCCAAGTTCTGCGAAGCGACTTGCCGAGCAATTCCAAAATATAAAATTGAACATAAAATTTTATTAAAATGAAAGCAGAAACGAGAACATCACACGGTTTATAATTCTACTGGTTGTCTAAATATTTTTACTTTCTACATTATCATACATATTTCAACATCCTTCGTTTAGTTAAATGTAGTCAATTCATTTAATTTGTGAGTAATATGTAAACTTGAAGTTATATATTTACTCTAGAGGTTTTCAATATATATACGTATAGATACATGTTGTAAAATGAGAAAGGTCTGTCAAACGACACGATGAATTGGAGCAAGCGCGAGGAACCGAAACAGCCGATATTATGTTTCATCTGACAGTTGATACAATGGTAACACGCTGATATTTGAAGAAATATTATTTACGACCTGTATACTTTACATATACTAAGGATGCCAAATAATTTAATATGGTTATCAACGAAACAATAAAAATACCGCTATTTCTTCTTTGAGTTCGAGTGAAATGGAAATAAATGTATGCTGGTATGTAATTTAATTATATTGTCATAAAGATTGTTATTGGCATAAAGAAGTAATGCTAAAACTGTCTATTGATAATGATAATAATCATTGATTATGGCAATACAGGACGTTTGCATTTTTAAAAGATCCTTCAATTCAGAATTTAGTATTGCATTCTGTCTGTCTTAGCCGTTTGTATATTAAATATAGTTTATTGATCAATAATTTATACCTTCCTTTAGGTTTTTTTAATAAAATATAATCTGTCGATGGAACTCGAAATCCTCGGTGTCTTATAACAGTTATTAATTTGAAATCGGATTGTGTGATACATATTGATGAGATATTATAGAGAGTATGAGAAAGAAACTTTAATAATGGTTACTACCGTTGTTTTCTATTATTTCAGTTTTGCTTAGTGCATTTTGTAACAATAGACGTTTGCATGAAAGCAAGTATAGCAAACTAAGTACCGTACCTCAATGTATTTTACTCCTGAGACAAAAAGACATCAATTTTGAGAATGATACGTTTACATTTATTAATAGCGTATAGTAATTTCCTATTAGTAACCTATAGAATACCTGGATGTTGCAAGTTGCTACTGGAAGATCGTAACTTATTATATTTACTTTCGCGAAAGAAGCTCGTAAAAGTCTAAATTCAATCAGTACTTTGCAATGATTACCACACAAAGATATCTCAAACTGTACTAAATTTTATACAACCTGTCATTATTTTAAACGAAACACTAAGTTAATATGCGAAATTGTTTCGTAACTAACGGTGCTGCTAAAAATAGTGATTTTGGCATTACTTTAACCGTATTTCACAATAGTTGAACGGACCGAGTGAATTAACTTAAAATTCTTTTAAGAAATGCTACTTAAAGTTATTAACACTTAATTGTACATCATGAAAGTAAGAATACTGTGTTAACAAAAGGTTTACATTTAGTGTGTCAAAGTGGGTAAATCCAGTTTGTTCAAGCTGGTATACTCGCAGGTAACTATTATAGTTGCCTGCTAAGGTCGCTGCAGCGGTTTTTCTGAGAAGCAGGTCTCGTAATAGCTTCATAAGCCATTAACTTTACCGATAAGCGTCGATTACTACAATTGGTTTGTGTCTCGTATTTGCAACACACCAATAAAATAGTTTTTAGCGGTCACTATAGGTATGTTGCGTATACAAACTGTAATTACACTTAAAATTTTAGTCACGTTTCATCGATGACTAGCTATTTTCTTTTAAATTATTTATCCTCAGAAATTAGGGTACTGAGAAGCTATTATTATATTTCTACTTAAACGATCATTAATATATAGGACGAATTTAAAAATTTCGAGTCAGTCAATCAATTTAGCTGTCTTATCGGCTCTGAAAATGAAAACAAGGATATGAAGAGAGATCCTGTAGTTATTGTTAGAAGAAAGCAATTAAATAGTACATCTTTAAATGGTTGAGTAATTAGTTAATAAGTTTGTTTTAAATGCCAAGTAAGGATATGATTTTGATGAGTTTGTGTGAGAAGTAGCGGTGTGTGGAGGGCGCTGCATGTGGGTTAACGAGCGCGGTTGCGCCACCACCGCTAGCTGCGCCTGAACACTGCGCCAGAACACATTGGTGATCAAAGTTTTTTAACATTACAAAATATGACACAAGATATTTATCAAAACTAAATAAACACTCATTTATTTTATTTTAATGTGTACATATTCTTTAAATACATTGATTAACTAATTGTCTTTTCCGAAAGTAATTGTTAAATTAAGTTTCGGAATTAATTTCATAGAGTACAATTAATTATATTATGATCTATTAGATAAACTTCTCTCTCTATCTCTCTTATTACGTGGTCATTATATATTTTCAAGGACAATTTGAAAAATATTTTAGTAAACCGAAATTAAATATCATTTTTTCATTTATATAAGAAAGAATACACAATATCCACACCCAATGACCTGATGGGCTTGCGCAGTAAAATGTAAAGTTTGTTTTCGCAATACTCATCATCGGCAGCTTATTTCAGTCACTGCTGGACTAAGCCTGGTACTCAACGTAAATACTCATTAAGCTTTGATTATATTAATACATTATTCCTCCTTTTTATTTATTTACATCTTTATCGTGTACATAAAATGAAAAAAAAGTAAGCAAATTTTTTTTTCATTTGTAATGAAAAAAAAAATTGCTTATGCATTATTAGTACAAATTCATAAGGAAAATCTGACATATTTCTCACGTATTTGTTACTTTAAGTAACTGCAGTATTACTATTTTTATATTATACCTATTAGTTCCCATTTCATATTTATTACAAACAGTCTCATTTTCTTAGATTTAATGTTAGGACTATTCATTCTCAAGTCTCATTCTATTTTACAATTTCATAAACTCCCTTTTTTCTAGTTAACAGTCAATTAAATATAGCTAATATACGTATTATTTTATTCAATCACTATTTATCAATACGAAATATTAGTCATTACGTAACAAATACTATATGAAAGTTTTATTTCAAACAAATCTTTAACTGTTCTATTTTCTATAATTATACTATTTAATCGTGACATTAAACCCATTAAATTCATATTGCGTATTTCTGACATTAGAGCGTAGGGTATCTTTAATTAACGTGGAACAAATGGCCTCAATATCAATACTACAATGCGCGACTTTATCTCTCGAAACTATCGAACGATGTCTACAAATTGCATCGTATTTACAACAAAAATAAGCGGACAATTAACTGTGAAGTTTCAATGTGGCGATAATGGCTAGTCCCTGGATTCGAGACTTGCCTGTGGTGAGGACCGCATAGCGAGGGCCGCAACCTACTGAGATGCGTATCGCGATAGTGCTGCGGCCACAAATTAATTGGACGTTTTACATAGAACTGATTTAGAGTGAACATGTTCATATTACTGGTCACTTTATGTAATTCAAATCAAGAGGGTTCTCGTTATGGCAGTGAGTTGTGTGCGAACATTAAACGAGTACATTTAATGCTTTCATAAGTTTTTTTTGAAGATCAATGTTGCAATGAAGTGGTGCCAACGTTCAAGGCTGAAGAATTTTAGAATGATGAATCGATTAAATATCTGACACAAAAATATTAAATTTAATAAACTGCTGTTTTTTATCAGATGATCAAAAACAGCACCAATAAAAAAATGCTTATTTTTATTTTGAGTTCTGTCAAAGTGAAAGACGAATTTGGATAGACATTGAATCTTTTAGATCTTTTTTTCTCCGTAACGAATGTTCTTTTTAATATAATTATATCGTATTGAAGCTTTATTCACGAAGATAAGCATCTAATAAAAAAGTTGAAAAAGTTGCAATAGTTCTGACTAAAACATACTTCTTGTAAGTTGTGACATGAGTAATTACATATGTATTGACAAACGTGCACTTAATGACTTTCCTATTAACTATAGTTAAGTATTTGCGATACTAAGTTCGATTAATGACTGCATGAATATTTTTGTGATTAATAATATCGATATATCATTTATTATTCAGTATATTAGCAAGTTAGACGTAAATGGCCAATCGTTGCACATAGCGTTTGCATACCAGAGCGCATGCGTTGCCGTTCGATGTTACCTTTGACATTTTACGTGAAGATGACCGCCTACTTCATACAGCCTTTGATCTCTTATACTGTTGCAATTTTATGCCAGATTATTATAATGAGTTAGATAGCTGGAAAAGTAAAATTTATGTTGCGAGTTTTAACCGTTACCTTAAACACGAATGACACGAGGATAATTGCGATGAATGTAATTAAAGGTCTTAATTTCCAAACGTGTTCAAAAGCCCTAAAGATTATTAAGTTTGACTAAAGTTAAAACACATGTGTGTTTCTAATTAAAACTCTCTATGGTTCGTTTTAATTTTCAAAACTATAAAATAATATTTTTGCATTGAATTACATTCAAACCTGATTAATTATATCTCATCTATAATCTAGTTGAATCATTTAATTTAGTCATTAAACATTCAGAGATCTTATTACGAATATGTAGACGTAGTTCGTAAATACATAATATATAGGTCGGTCGGTAGTAACGGAGCGACCGGTGGCTACGTAAGGATGCACAATCTAGTCGTGACATTAATGGCAGACATTACTTGTTTACGCGCAACTGGAGTGTTTCGAATTTTGACATAAAATATGGTTAGAAGGTATCTATATCGGATACTAGTAGCTCAAGTTTCCCACGCACAATGCGGCTCGGACGTTCAGCCTTATGTTGTATTTAATATCATAAGCCTCATGCAATTTTCAATAATTTAATAGGAAATAGTACCATTTTTCTCTGTAGGTACATGTGTTTTACTTAGGATATCATATTTTGATTATCACTAAAGAAAAATAAATATACGTGAATGCTATAATTCAACTAAGTGAAAGTGGTTTTTAGTATTTGTTTAATAACATTTCTTTGTCATTTAGAAATGCAATAAAACATGACTATGACATTTATTCTTTTATGTTAGTCTTTTATATTATCTTTTTAATAAGATGATGGTTGTAATATCGTTAGGTGTTATCTATTAGAAGCATAGTTTTTACAAGTTTATGAATAGGTGTGCCAACTAGTTGTTCAGGTTTAGCTCGATTAGGAACCAAAATTATACCAAGATGACCGCTTTGCCCTGCACTCGTCAGCGCATCAACCTAATTGGACAAATTATTAGCCAAGCTTACGTAATATAATCGATCATGATGGAAATAGGTTATCAATTTTAGGTCGTTTTAATTTTACAGAATGGTAAAATTGAGAGATATTGAATTATAAAGAAACTGTTGAAAGCGAGTCATCTGTTTATAAAGACAATAAGTATGGCCTGTCACGTAGTACGTTTCCATTTTGTTAAGGGGAGGTACATTCGTAACAATAAATGATAATTGAAACATTATGTTGTATTATATTATATTATATTATATTATATTATATTATATCATATTATAGTATATTATAG
Organism: Hyphantria cunea; assembly: GCA_003709505.1. Classification (NCBI taxonomy): domain Eukaryota; kingdom Metazoa; phylum Arthropoda; class Insecta; order Lepidoptera; family Erebidae; genus Hyphantria; species Hyphantria cunea. The sequence goes on from PKRV01000152.1 coordinate 97,170, forward strand.
CCACATTCACTGCCTCGGTGGCGCACTGGTAGGGTACGCGACTGCCGTCCATGAGGTCTCGGTTTCGAATCCTGGGTCGGAACAAATGTTTGTATGACCCTACAAATATTTATTTCGGAGTTTGGGTGCATTCTGTGTATAATATGTATGTATTTACAAAAAAAATATTTATGTATTCATATCTGTTGTCTAGTACCCATAATACAAGCTCTTCTTAGTTTGGGACTAGATGAGTTGTGTGTTTAGATGTCCGAAAAAAATTTATAGCCACATCATGGTCACACAACATCTATAAAATCTGATTTGTAATGATTTACTTTTATTTCAGAAAAGTTATTATGTAAATAAATTAACTTAAATTTATATAAATAAAGATATTAGCAGCTATTTCCCACGGCTCTACCTACGTGAACATCGGTGATATAGATATGTCGCTTCTCCAGGTTCAATTCATCTCTATACCGAAATTCATCCAAATCGGTTCAGCGGTTTAACCTTGAAAACATAACAGACAGACAGACATAGTTATTTTCAATTATAACATATTAGTATATATGTATGTGTAATGATTGTGGGTATGTAAAAATAATAGTCTGTGAAACGTATTCCTGCAATTTTATATCTAAAGGGTTAAAAGAAAAAGAAACCTATACCTAATGTTGCAATATTAGTACGGTCTTGCAATGAAATGTATAATTATGAGACCTACTTTCCTACACATTACGATTTTTTTTTTAATTTGTATGCTGTATATAAAAAACAGTTACGCCTGACATGAAGATGCGCATAAGTAGTTTTACACATAACAATCAATTCATTGGGGTTTAGTGTCAATCATGATAAAGTAATCCACGATTGCCCTACATCACAGGTGCACTGACAAAAAAGAGAAATTTCAGTATTGCGAAGTAAGAAAGAAAATCTTACTATCGACATAAGGGCCGATATTCGAGACAGCCGTCTGCTCCAGTTACAGAAAATGCTCCCTCCAATTTGGATCCGGTTCAATCTGGTTTCGTGCGAACTCGCCTTCACTCTCTTATGGTGTTTTAATCACTGTTATTTATAGCGTATCTTTACAGAGAAAATCGAAACTTCAATCCATATTTTCGGGCAAATAATAATAATAATATTATTTAAAGTTAAACGGACCGACACCGTTTAACTTAAGATACGTTTAGCAAAACACTTAGATTGCATTTATGTCTACATTATCTTTTTGATAATATAATATCGGTGTTCCCACAATAAAATACCTTTTTCAAACTCACTAAATGAGGAAAATAGTACTGGTGAAGAAGTTGATAGCACTATTTTTGTTAAAGGTACCTCAGTCATTAGCAAGTTTTAAATATGAATATTTATGTGTAAATACTTTATTAGCGTATTGTGACTACTACGTTAATATGAGAGGAAAAAACACCTGAAATGCAAAGGTTATCACTTAGATTCTGAGTGATGAGATTTTAATATCAATACAAAAAGTTTTTTTACTACTGACTGACGGACTCTTTAACAGCGAAAATAAAATGATTGACTAATTGCTCGTTAGCAAGCAGGTTCGTTAATGTTCAAAGCATTCTCCTGTACTACGGAGGTTATACGGCATTTAACTTTTGACAGGCGGGTCAAGAAGTATATGGAGAAAGAAAGTCGTACCTGGTTTATGGCACTATTGCTTTGTTAATCGGATAATTCTAAAAATATTAAATTACACGGCCAAGCTTAGATGCCACGGTTCACTTTGGCGCTTTTTGCACGTCAGTGTATATTTTACGCTTAACTATTATTATAAATATTTCGGATTCACGGTAGGTACTTAATTGGACATGCGATGTTCGTTAGTACAAGATAGGTCCTAAAATACTAATAAACTGGATTTCTATTCGTGGACTAACTTTGCTAATTTGCTTCTGGAATTTGCATGTGTGAACGGTAGAATGCTGATTGGCTAATCCAATTACAGAATTTAACTGTTACTGACTTCTGGTTGTATTTTGCAATTTGATTCGTTTATTTATTTTTTATCAGCTGATTGCCTGTGAGACTTTGTCGGTAATACTCTATAAGCAGTATTTATTCTAAATATCATTTCTTTAGAATAAGTTAAGTCGTTACTTTTTAGGGGCAGTATCGTACTATTTTGAAGTTGTAATAAGTTGTCTAACTTACGGATTTATAGTACTTTGGATTACCCACTATACAGATCTTTATTAGACATAAAATGCTAGAATTCTAATATGGGATAATAGATATATTAAGCATTTATCGCAAAAACGTATAATAAACTATCTGTTGTGAAAACTCGCCAGACCTGTTAACTTGGTGACATTGGCATACTACCTAAACTAACCACAATTTATCAACTAGACAACAACTAGTCACAGCAGTCATTCTACATTAACTAGTTAGCTGTAGTGAATTCATGATCACTTCCATAATCACAATTGGGTGGCAGAATGTGAAGAAAAATATCGTTCACTCAGTCGTATCATGCTGCTTAAAGCAAGCAATAAATAATTCCGTATTTTGTTATTATAAAATAACTGAGAGCAAAAGTCAATGTAATTATTCGTACACGTATTGATCTTTGTATAAATGAACGGGTTGGTACAACTTGTAAGTTGCCATTCGGGAAGTAAAATTATAACGTGCATAAACGCTAATGTTTATTCGATCACGTACAGACATAATTACAAATATTTGAGTAAGACTATGGGTACTGGCTATAGGCTTTTTTCAAGTATGGGACTTTCCGACATCTGTAGAGGCGCTCCATTTGAAGTAATTAAAATGACGTTACTACTCCAATATTTCCTTAAGAAAAAGATGAATAAGTTGGTAATAACGTCTTGAGCTATCGTTATTTTTAACTCTTCTTTTTTATTTTTATACTATGGAATATTTTACAGTGTAACAATGATCCTTGAAAAGACAAGAAAAAGTTTAAAAAACTGTACCCGACTATGAAAAAGTTTTACGAAAATTTAAATTGCCTATGCCACCCTGGCTATTGTTACAAATATATTATCACCTCATTTATTAAAAATCGATTTAGTAGTTTAGGCGCTATAATAGAACATATAAGCATAAATGGACTGGCTTTCACTCTTTCTTTTGACTTCGCCGTAGCCGCAGTCGGATAGAAATCATGTGTCTTATGCAGCTTATATGAATTTTTAAATATGTATTTTAGATTAGCTATTAATAAATTCATATTTACTTTGTTAGTGTTTTCTACTTTGTGTATATTATAAACATTTAATTAAAATAACACCCCATGCCGAAACATCAATATTGAAATGTAAATGTATTCAATTTAATATCAATCAAGATTATAAAAATTTATGAGAGCTGGGGCGGGGGGCAATAAAGGGGGCGCGTTAAAGGCCGCTAGCTCCCCAATCGTCACCTAAGAGTCGCTGCGGCTACATCTTAGCCACGTGGCACCCCGATGTGGCCGAAGGGTGCCATCAAAGGCAGGTCGGTCTTCCGCCTCTTACTGCTGTGGTGAGAGGCGCAACAATGTCCTGCCTTGGAGTGACTCTAGTCGCCCCGGGATGTACCTCAGTCGTGAGGTACTACAGAGGGTAGTACTATTCTTAGCGCTCCTCCCGACTGCTGAGGTAGGCCGCTGCGTTGGTTTGGTGGGTAGACCGATTCTTCGTTAGTCCCACACGCGCCTTTTATTCTCCCACGAAGGGTATCTTGCGAAAAGCAGCCCCGCATTAAAAAAAGTATATAATTATTTACATTAGGTAGGTACTGAATAATTTCAGTTTCATTTATAGAAACAACATCAATTTCATTATAGGTATTCTAAATCTGAGGTCACGTATTCAAAGAGAGATTTTCTTATGGAAAAATACTCGCGATCTCGAAGCAGTAAAAACGATAACTTTATCCAAATAATTTAAATTTACCTGCTGCTTGAGAGAAACTAATAACGTATTTACATAAAAGTATGATTTAAAAAAAAAAACTATTCCGAATGAGGTTTGTCGCGGGGGACTTTACACACATCGTGAAACGGACACAAAGAACACACATATTGAGAACAACAATTTGTAGATCACACGAAGTGTTGTCCCATTTGAGATTTGAATCCACAACACTTAGCGACCGACGAGCCTGGTGACCGATTATAACACTCGGCCGACTGTATAGTCAATTAATTTATAAATATTACATACATATGTACGCCACTTATAGTGCATTTTATAAATGGGGTCTTGGTAGGCAATTATTTTCTAGCAATAATTCATGTAGCGACTAGTGATATGTCTAACACGAATCTTAATGAAGCTCATCTATATAACAGCAATCGCATGCGTCGAGCTTATTATTTGAACGAAAAGAATATCGAAAATCATGATACGTAGATAATAAGCATAGTAATGTACGTAAGTCAATCAATGGCTAAATCAATCAAGTCGAAACGATTTTTTATGCACGCTAACCAGTCAGACAATATTATATTATGCAAATGCAACAAGAAAAAAAGTCGCGGAAGCGATGCATCAATTTAGAAATAAGTGGATGAAACTTTTTTGCTCCAACATAAATGGTACACGCGTTTTTAGTCCACATAGTTTTGTTGTAACTAAATTACAGATTTATGTCCAATTTAATAAACAATAAATGTTATAATTGATTAACATTACGTCAAAATGGCTTATTTATGTATTAGCCATGATAAAATTGACAACGTTTATCATGAATTGTAAAACAGAAAATAAATATACAATACAATTAAATTAGTATCAATACATTTATGAGGCTGAAATTGCTTCCCATAGTGCAATCTACTTCAGGTTAATAATTTTCAAATCGTGATCTCACATCAATTTATTTCACCATTAATAGTTTGTCCTTATTTATAGGTATTATCACGTCTATTGGTCGGAGCAGTTTCGTAAGGTTGCATTTTAACATCATTTGCATATTCCACGGCGCGGTGTCGATATGGACCCGTGTTGTACATCGAGCGAACCACAAATAATTACAATTCACAGGCTTTATCTATTTTATCGTAATCTACTTTAAAAGGTGTACTATTCCTTATAACTAGATATTTAATATCTTACTTTCCTATTTTTACATTACTGATCAGTAGGTATGTTCTTACGGATTGACAATAAATGAAGAAGCTAGAAGAATAATCACAGTAAAGAAGTGTGTATTTCTCTTTCGATATTGTTACTGTAAGCGCGATTTTTTTTTAATTATTATATATACTAGTAGTCTAGTAGAAATAAAAAAATCGGCCAAGTGCGATTCGGACTCGCGCAGGAAAGGTTTTGTACCTTTATCTATACATTTCAAGCATCTACCTGTTGTCGTTATTAAAATCAACCAAAAACGAGCAAAAAACCACGTTGGTCGTATCAGAGTATTTATAGAGAGAGAAATATTTATTTTATTCTGTTTCTTAGAGAGAGAAATATTTGTTGTTATAGCGGCATTAAAAATACATCATCTCTGAAAATTTCAACTGTCTAACTATCACGGTCCATGAGATACAGCCTGGTAACAGACGGATGGACAGGCAGACTTTGGGTACGGAACAGTAACAAGCATTTTTAACAAAATATACATCAACTAAGTAAAAATATTACAACAAATCTTGGTACATCATTTTACTATTCAATCGATTTTATTTACAAAATAAGCATTGACGAGGTTATAATATCATTTCAACCTTGTGTAAATCAATCCTGTCAATTTTTGATACTCTATTAGTTCTCTACTCCTTTCTGGGAGAAAAAACAAGTTTAAAATCTGCCTTAATAGAATCGTAAAAACAAATTTATACCAATATAGAAATATTAACCGAACCGATTATATCTCGAATTCTAAAGATGAATATAAACCCCTAGTTTAATTAATTAACCAATGGTCGTAGTATTTGCAATAAGCGACGCTCAATCAACATTGCGAGGCGCAGTGTGCAGACTCGCTTCACGGATGTCAGGATGATCCAGATTCGCGACGAATCCTTTCACCGATCGCAGCCTTGAGCACACCGTGTCCCAGGATTGACCATTACGACGCACCGTTGTTAATGTCCCAGCGATTAACATAGATCGGTACTAAAAGATTTAGTGCACCTCGTCTATATTTATACTCGACTGTGTTTATAGACCACACTATTGTGTTCGACGCACATTTACGATATGTTTGGCCGTTAGTAAATTGGGTTAGCAAATGTTAGGCCGGTCTCAGGCCATCCGAAGCAACGATGAAAAATGCCGGACATATTCGCCAATTAAAGCGCCAATGACGAAGACATCGGTGGACATTACGTATCAGGTTCTTTGGCAATTTAAATCAATAAATTTTATCATTAATGACGAAGCTTTAATTGGGTATTTTAAGTCTATTTTCTTTTTTCTTCCAAACATTACCGGTAAGTATATTTAAGTATATTTGTTCCTTGATGTTTTTCACACTTACCATCAGTATAACTAGATTTCAGTTTATTCAAAGGATGCTTGGTAAAAAAGCACTAAGCGATAAGACTGTCTTTTGTAACATATATATAGTAACAAAAAAATTACACTTTTACTATCCCTTTTTAACATCTTAATTTCTTCTCATAAATGACACAGACTATATTGTAACAAAGAACTTACATTTTGACTATCCCATTTTAACATCCTAATTTATTCTCATAAATGAAACAGAGACATTCTTGACCAAACGCGTTGACTGAACGACGATATTATCATTACATTACGATTACCTCTGCAAGTAATTATATTAAAATACCATTCCTTAAACATAGTGGTTAATTACATTGAGATAGCAACATGCATTACTGCTTTTTTGGTTAGTCTTCTTTATAAATTGTTACAAAAACGGTATGACGGTAGCTATTTGCACGTGACACTTTACAAAGGAACTTTCGTAATAAATATAGCCAAGCAGCATGCACCCACAACCACTGTTAAAACCTGTACCTTTTAATTGAAGGGTTCATACCGTGTAGCGTGTTTATCAAGGTAATTGCGGCAGGTTTTAAGTGAAAATATATTTCATTACATATTCTTTCTTTAAAGTGCTCTACATATTGACATTTCGGTAAGAAATTTTAACCACGGTGTGAAAATAAATACATATACCGATTGGCAATCTTCTCAGGGGAAACGGGTATTATTTTTTTACTTTGGTCAGAGAGAGAGAGAGAGGTGTTCACAGGTATAATTAGATACTCATATTCCACATAGTCTACATATTTTTTGTTATCGCGGAAAAAAATAAAAGAAACCACTGAACATAAAAAATGTGCTTTAACATATTTCTAACATTTGAAAAATCTAAAGCTCTGCACTATTCACTCAAATTTTCATATGAAATACAACCCACTTTGAAGATTTTTTGCGTCAGTTTTATCCCTTGTTTTATATCAATACAACCACAATGAAACATACTCGTTGAAACTTGGCAAGGTTGAAATGAAACTTACTATGTAGTTGGTAATAAAATATGAAAACTTTTTTGTAATTATGTATGACAGCGATGAATTGACTTTATAAATGACTTTCTTAACTGTAAGTAATTATGAATTAACTCAAAATTATTGCATTTAAAAGAAAAAGAAAAATGTAGAAGAAATTTTAAGACTTTTACAGATACATTGTATCAAATTCACTAGCTGGAATAGCTCAGGGTCGTTTACTCGAATTGGCAAATACCGGGAAGTGTCATCACATGTTTTAATAAGTTGCCAAATTTAGAAGAGAAGAAAAATAAGGACCAATATGCGGCAGTTAGCATTGGCATTTATACCAATGCGGTGGTACATTTCCGCTTTATCACTAATTCACAACATTAAGTTTTGGACAACATTACATTTATTATTTACAGATATCAATTTATTATATTACAATCTGTTTCTTTTGAGGGCCTTTTGGGTGAGCCTTGAGTGCCTTTGTGTTCCTCCTATCTCTTATCAAGAAATCTTTTGGATTTTTATATTTCCTGTTTACCTAGAAACTTAAAAATATCTTTTAAATATTCCTTTCAAATTCTACGACGCACACTGAGGCGGTATGAGTTTTACGGTATTCGTATGATCCTTTCAAGAAACGTGATTTATTAACTTATAAAGTGCACTATGAGTTACACATTGTAACCTTTTTAAATAAATTCATTTTCATAAGTCGTAAAAGGATTTGGAATTTGGAAATTAATGTTACAAGTGGCTAGTATTTGTTTGGCTGTCTGCTGCACAATTGTTCATAAAAGATTGAATTAAATTATTGTTTGAAACTGAAGTCTTTGGAATCACCCGTACGTTGACAACACTTAAAAGTACCTCTTCGTTCCTGGTAGAGCTTCTGTTTAAGTGCTTACAGAAGCTAGAAGCATTCATAGTGAAAGTAATCTACCTTTAGCTAAATAAAGAGTGTGTATATGCTCTATGAGATTAATACATCTTGTTAATCACAAAGTCTATGTTTTTTATTATTGTGTCTATGTTTTTCATTATTGTGCCTTTGTTTCTTAATATTATGTATTTGTTTTTATACATATGTGCCTGTTTCTTAATATATTTTACCCATGTTTCAGATATTAATTACCATGCGAGAACTTTACTATCGGAGCTGTATCTAACATGACATGATTGAGAATCTGACCTGTATGTAGCATTAAGTTATAATTTCTCTTTTCAGTATGGTTGAACATGATATTATATATACTCTCACCTAAATAACTGTCACGGATTGGTGTTACTTGCTGAAAGTGTAATGTACCGTGCGCTACTGTTGTATACGATTGGGTACTGGGTACCACTGAGTGAAAATATTTCTTAGCCTAAACGACGCATAACACGAATTATGACTTGATTTATTATAACATAACACAGATTTATTATAGCACCTTCACTTTTGCTACAATATGACAACAGCCCCAACTAAAGATTTATTATAATTTGTTTTATAAACCAAAGCAGATAAAATCTCTGAGTTAACGTAAACACACTAGAAAAAGAAAACCTGTGTTTTTATAGTATGCCGCTATGCTATTTTTATTAATCTCTAAAAAGTTGCTTTAACTAAAAAAATATATAAAAATGCGGGACATAAGGTAGGTATTTTATGTATAATAATTATTAAATTGATATTACTCAAATATTGACACTCACATTAATTGCAAATGCTTACATTTCATAGACCATCAGTTTCATAGAAGTTATAGCCAACTATATAAAGAAAAAATATTTGAAAAATGGAGTATTAACTTTCAGTAAAAGTCATGAATTTTAGCACACGTTAATCACTTTCTTGCTAAACTCGACTGTTTTGTGTTCTGACATTTGTTTTGCATAATTCGTTTGGACATTAAATATTTAAATACATACTGACATTAATAAAATTGTAATATAAAATACATTAGATGCAAATCTTGAGACTTCTAATGTATCGCATAATATAAAGCTTTTAACTAACTTGCAAACGTCGGAGTAGTCAGCGTTTAAAAAAAGCCCAACTCAGTACATTTAGTATACTAGTCTTTTTAGTCTCGTAATCACACACACACAAGTATTTTTTCGGTAAAATGAAGTTTTGTGTATAGTAATAGTGCCATGATACATATTTATGAAAGCCTGTATATTAAATACGAATGTTTGTGATAGAAATAGAAATGTATCTATAAATTTCAAAGTCTATTGCGGCTTGCATGCTTTGATCATTGCGATACTGCATTTCAATGAATAATTAAAATATAGAGAATATCGTTACTAAATAGAAACACAATATTTTCATTTGCTTCGATAAACATCAATTAGAATCCCGAATGTGTGTTAATATTTACGGCATGTGCGAGACATAATTCAATGGAAAGCGGGAAGTTTATCTGGAATATTTATGTGAACAGATTGACACCTATAACCCAATGGCGTACGATTCATGACGGTCCTGCGTTGGTTCTTACACTGATGCACATTTGTGATAAATTAGATACGCCACACTCGAGAACCAATCTCGACGTTTTACAATAAGTTTTGCGAAATGCTCGGTCCCTTGTAAATTGTTAGTGAATTAGGCTTCATAAAATATTACCTATACACTAACTAGTAACGTATCTGCTGGCTTGTATCAAATTGTCAAAGCGTATGCTTCTATTGTTCTTTATATACTTATAAAATTCTGTTATACAAAATATCACTGCAAAGATTGAACATTAAATTTATAATAGCCAAATTAGGTCAAAACTAAAATATCTATATCTAAAAAAGTAACACAGTTTCACCCAATTTTTTTATTTATTTTTATTTTGTTACTTATTACATTAAGGAGACTGGTACTGATTTACAGAGAGCTTATTGATATACATTCACTTGAGATTGGTATCATTTAATTACATGGCCCTGATAAGAACATAAGCTTTTAATCTAAACGTTTTATGTTCATACTGGTAGGAGTAATAAACTAAATAATATAATTCAAACAATTCATATTTAACGGGCTGGTTGGTCTAGTGGTTAGAGACCCAGACTACTAACGACCTCTGGAGCGGTATCTCATGGATATCTTGTGTCAACTGCAGTAACTTCCCGTGCGTTTAGGTAATTCTGCCATACATAGTAATCAAATAAAGTTTACTTAGGATAGGACCCATAATATTTTATCCGTGGTGCTTCTCGGCTTGAAAAAGGTGTCTGCCTATTTTGTCTTCATTTTGTCTCCCGCTTTGCTTTAGAGGGAAGTGGACTAATTATATTTCTAACCCCTCCGGTTTTCTTCTGTTTAATTTCGTTGCGGGTTCCAAATCAGTTTAATTTTTCCTGAAACTTTCCGAGTGTCATAACTTGTTGTGTTCGTGGGTCACAGTTGTTGATCCTGGTGTACAGGAGTTACAGTGGTGGACGTCTCTACCTGCAAGTAGTTATTTCGATTTCTTTTCAAGACAAATTATTGTATGATGAGCACGATCATTTCTTATAAGTCTGGGTGTAATTTATCTACAATATGTATGTTTTTAGAAATATTCAATTATATTTTTCAACAACTTGGTTAGCACAGGCTCTACTTAGTTTCAGATCGGTTTCGGGATCAGACTGTCGTGTGTGAGATATCTGAAGCAATTATAATTATATATATGAACCGAAATTGCGTTGAGTTTTACAGTGATAGTATAAACTCTTTCGATTCATTTAGTACATCGGTAATCGAATATAAGTACCCAGTATTTAGATGAAATTCTTCAATATTTACATAAATATACAAGACAGTTAAGTTAGTTATCCGAAGAATCTGTCTGAAACAGATATTTTGAAGTAACTTATAATGAAAGTTATTTTTGCGTGTTGCAGTCTTGCATACGTTGGAAAACTACTAGTACTGTATAAATAAATCTAAACACGTGAGTTTAAAACCTATAATTTTCATAATCAATAAAATAGAGCTTTACTACGTTTACCAAAAACCATTTTTTTTAAATGTATTTACAAATGGCTGTCTTATCATAAGAAAGCAATCTCTTTTGGACAAACTTTGGATGGATAAATTGACAATAAAATATATAGATATATAAATAGAATTCATCAAAAGTTATTCTTGTGAAATGTTTAAAAGAATCACAAAAAATCATAATTTGGGTGTTGCGAGTGTTCTTCGATTGAATGATAATATTCTAAATAAAACAAGAAGCCGAACATGAGTAGGTACTCGATGGCGCTTCTGAAGTGGGGCATAGCGTTTCTAATAAATACAGTTCTATTCTAACAGTTAAAGATAATTTGGAATATATATATATATATATATATATATATATATAACACTATGAAAATAAATGTGCCATTGAACAATACTGCAGATAACTCGCAGACCACTTATGCTACAAATCCCATCTCAGAAGAAAATATTATAGGGACTTTAGAAGTATATTTTTTCTGCTAAGCTTTCGCGGCTACGCCGCTGCACCGATTTTAATTTAATTTGGCATGGAGACACCTTGTTTTTTGAGTAAGGGCATAAGCTACTGATTACCGCGATAACCGACCTACACGCGGGTGGAGTCCCTGGCAAAGCTAGTCATTTGTAAGTACTATTCAAATAAAATTATAATATTACGAGATTCATAGGTCATGAATAAAGTAGTATGTTAGGAAACAGTAAGAGACGTATAAAGTATTAAATAGGATTATTATTATTAATGTTTATCTTATTATTTTTATCTGCCATATTTCCGGACAGTTAAAAAACATACTTAGTTGAGCTTAAGCTCTTCAGATGAGGAAGTCTGAGGAGGAAAGTGATAATTAAAGAGACAACTGAACGACTTTTAATGAAACTTTCACTGATGTTACCTTTTTATTTTTACATCACTAAATTAAAACCAATATCACGCTTTTGAGATTTATAATACGCGTGTGCGTATGTTCACTTTCTATTTAAGGTAACGTTCACTTGAAAACATTATAATTAACACATATATATTTATGGTATATTGTACAAACAATAAGTCATTGTTATAGATTTTAACTTTAGCTTCTGTGTTTCACCGTTATGTTAAAGCTAGGGCACAAAAAACTTTCTATTCAGCTACATATAACAGCGTAAAATTAAGAAGCAACATCGTACGTTAGTAAGTCGTGAGCAGCCTCTTGCCAAAGCATTGTAGGCAAACAAATTAGTTCAATAAGATGTGATCTAAAACGTGCGTCTGATCGACTGACCTCGACCCAAGTGATGCGAGAAATTGAAAACACTTAACTTGCCGAATGCACAAGCACATCAACGTTTTATTAAATTGTACCTCGAGATACTACTAAACGAATACGTCTCTAGGTACAAATTAAGTAGTTTTATATATGGCAGTTATTACTTTTATATCGTAATAGACATTTTATGTTATTTGCCTATTAGAAACATTTAGAGAGTTGCCAATTTATTGAATATTACCAATCTTAAAATTGACCTAACAAAAGAGAAATTGGTTTTTAACTGAAATATAACACACTTTGAGTTAACTTTATAACCTAATATCAATAACCAAATAAAAGGATGGAAAAAAAAGATTATTTTAGTCTAGAGGAAAAAAAATATAGAGCTAATATATTTCATGCTACCCAATAAGACTGTCAAAGTTTATACCAAGCATGGTAATAAAACATTGATTTTGGAGCACAGTAAACAATTTGTGACTGAAGTTAGTTTTTTAGCGTTAAGTAAATGATAAAGTTGTAGATTATATTTATTTAATTATTCATTGTTTTAAATATTGTGCAGTATTACCCTAATTTAAATTAACATTATATATATAAAGCTGGGCCGTACGAGATTGCCGTGAGCGATAAGACCTCCTATTGGTATACTGAAATGTATATAATATCAACTAAATAATACTGTAGCGGTATACAATTAAGATATAAAATTAATGAAAGAATAAATGTGGTTCTTTCTAAAGTTATCGCAAAGTATAAAAAATGAGACGATGAAATTTTAAAATACGGTTAGCACTTTCAGAAAATTTCATAGAATATTATGATACGTTGTTATTCTTGTCAACCAAGTCATTATGATTATCAGTAAAAATTTACATTTTGAAATTATTTAGGTAGCTCTAAGAATATTACATAACATATATTATACAAATAAAATAGTTATGAAGTCCTTGAATAATAGTCAGTACATGTATACTTTACTATATATTTGTATATAGAAGTAATAAAATAATAATTAAATGTCATATTATATAACAATTTTTTTTTATTAATGTAATGTAACTAGGTTTTTACTAAAGGATTTTTTAATTTTATTTGTATTGTATTTATTATTTATTAGCAATTATTAATGGGATTTCTTATTGGCGAGTTGTCATCTTTATCAATAAAAATAAATGGCAAAATGTGTTGCTAAGCGTACAACTCGACAATCGCTCGACCACTTCGATATATTTTTTAAAATATTTTCATTGAATCACTAGGAAGGTTCTTGTGGAGAGAAAACATGGAAATTGCGAAGAAAATATTAAAAACAACCCTTATTTACTTTTTCTATTGGACTGCGACAGGCAACTTTTAACAGAACTATAATCTGTTTAAAAAAAATGAATTACAAAAATGTATGTACAGATATAACTTTCGATCGACTGCACCAAATTGGAAATTTCTTGGTTTTATGTATTTGTCGGGTCAAGGTTTATATAGAAAAAAACTCATAGTTAGTCATATACACAGCGACCCTGCCAGAAGTTAACGCGTGCTTACTTAAATATTTTTTTCAGTAATTCAGATAATTTTTACGAAAATGAATATGTCGGTACAAAGTTCGCCGGGCTAGCTAGTTTCAAATAAAAACATCCACGCTACAATGACGTCTACTCAGCAGTGTGTGACGAACAGAAGGGGACTTCTAAATAAATTGCTCTGAAATTTACCACGACCGAATCAATCTTAATATTAGCTTTATTCAATATTGTAGTTCAATTAAATTTATTCTAGAGTCTAATTAAAAATAATTTTTCATACAATGAAGTTAAATTCAATAAAAAGAAAGAAATAAAATTAAAACAGAAAATTTTAAAAAGAATTAAAATTAAACCAGTTTTATACACGACTCTATATTTAAAATAAGCAATATTTTTATTAACTAATGACCACCCAGTAGTCGGAATTCGACGGTAATCCATTTAAAAATGATTTTTTTACGTAATTTTTTTTTCTTTTAACACTCGTTTCCCATAAGAACTAGTAACCGACCCAATTGGGAATAATAAAGGCTAGGAAGATGATGAGGTATTTATTGTGTAAACTTCTTAAGTGACGTTAACTGACGTTGTACTAACCTATGTCCAACAGTGGACCGCAATAAGCCAATAATGATGGGAAATATTAGTTACTAGATGTTTTTTTAACCAAACAGTAAAATTTAATGGAATGGATAACCTCATTATTAAATTATAATTTTATTAGGTATAAGAAGTTTTATTATTCATGATGTAATTAATGATGTGATTAAATAATGAATTTCCGACTGTCCACTAATAAAAGAAAGTTTCCTCTGATGGGTATGTAATGATTGCATGACTGGTATAAACAGAGGCTACTATATCTGAGTTCCTTTTAATTATTAACTAGCTTGTGATAAAATCACTTATTCTTTAAAACAATAATTAATATATTTCAATTGAATCAAGCCGGTCAGGAATGTATAAAATTTACAATCAGTATTTTGACTAAAATTGTCAAGTGCCTTTTCATACCTTACTCAACTTCTAGAACGTTTTATTAAAAAGTGTGAAGAGGATTTTGTATGTTTCATAACATTTTTTCTCCCATCCATAGACCTAATTAAATATGATTGTTATGTCCAAATATTGTTTTAACTACATATTTATAATTCATAAAATCAGTGATCGTTACAAATATATTAGCATATTTACAAAAATATTTAAAATGCGAATTAAGGCTATTTAAAACAGTTATTCTCTTTTTGAACTAAAGAAGACCTTGTTAACTAAACCATCGACATTTTAGAGTAAATAAAAAACGGTAGCCGCTTCGCTATTTATACAAATCGATAGCTAACAATAAAAAATACAATATCTATGATAAAAAATATCGGATACTGGCCATAATAAAACTATGTTCAAATTTGGAACGTTATAATACTACATGAATTTCAAAATACAGACACTCTTTAAAAGCAAAAAAAAATAACACATTTAATAATTGAAATTATTATTATGAAAGCACGTCTGTTTATGTAAATTGAAAACAATAACAGTTATGTGTCAATTTATTCAGTGTATTGGTCCTCAAACTACCGTAAATAAAAAAAATATTCATCACTTATTTTTATATAAATAAGAATGTCACGCGCACGTTTCTTATTGAACACATACCGAGCTCATGCTGCGCCTATAATGGATTAATAATACAGAAGTGTCAATCTTCTTATTGAAATAAAATATATATATTTTGATCGTACTTTATTAAGGTCAAACTGTCAAGATTCTGTCAACATTTTCTGTTAATTGAAGTAGGTACATCAATTCTATCTTTTGAAAATGTTTGAACGTAGTACTTTTTTCAATAATGTCATAAATTATCATTTAAAAAAAAATTTTAATTCAATAACTCGTTAAAAAATCACTTTGAACTGCAGTTTAACTAAAGATCTTATTTTGGCAAATATTCGAAACCATTTAAATTTTTTAACAATTAATATCATTTCAAAGTTTTTTAATATAATGATAGTTTCTAAGGCACCGATAAACTAGCTAAGAAACTACACATTTAATTACTTAAGTAGTAATAATTATGTGTATTTAAAAAAATATTATTATACGCAGACAAACGTGATTTGAGAAGTATAATAATGTTCCGGGTTTCTGTATAAGGGTATTATTTTGAATCACGTAATTTAATTATTGTTGTTAACGAAACCAGTCACGGAAACTTTTCAGTAACTTGTTCTTTAACAATGTATACATGACTATGGGACCGTGTAACTAATGAATCATAACAAACCGTATCCATATTAATGAATTTTTATGTAAATGTGGCGACTTCCAAATAACGCGGCAACATAAATATATGACAACGTCATCCACCGAAGATACACTGAACTAGGGAGTAACGTAGTGCACGAAGAAGCTCCCAATCCTGCATCGCGCAATAGAAGTTCTCGCACCACACCGATTAATTAACATGTATACAGCTTCCCAACATCAACCGTTGGCAGTGGCCCGCCAGGCATGATTTCTCCGCCTGGCCGGATCCCTTTGTGTTGGAGGGACATGACACCCGTTCTTCCACATAAATACGTATTGATTCAATGAAAATAGGTTTTTTTCTAGGCTTCAAGTGAAAACTTTTGTAGGCAGGTTTGGGATGGAGATTAAATTCTTGTGATCTCATCATTTCATAAATACGGTCATGTGTTTATGTCACAATAAATACATTTTTTTGAAGAGCTTTAAAATAAAGGTTATGTACGCAATGGTGCAAATTTAGTTTGTTTACACTTTTATGTTTTTTCTTCCGTCGCCATTCTTCAGAACTGCTTTGTTTTTTTATTATCAAAATATTTTCAAAATTAATTCAATAATTAAACTTTAAAATTAAATCAAACAATCTCTAATGTATATTACTTTTAATGTGCCTAGCATTAATTCTTTTGAAAAGTCAACTGTGAGATTCATTATATAATATTCACTTGTTTATAGTTTATTATGGACCTTGTTATTTGCTTGTGTATAATTTAGTAGCTAAGCTAGTATTCAGGTGCTTGCAATTTATCTTCAATATATATTTTTAGTTATAATATGTAAAATTGTATATGTTATGATCAGATAACGGCATTAGGAGTTTGTTAACTTATTATTATAATGAGTCTAGATAACAGGTAGTACAGCTAAAAAAAGGTAAAGCTAGGTAAAACTTCTACTTTTATTTTTCTCTTTCCACATTACACACACCACATCTTTGACTGATGTCATTGTCGTTGTTGACACCTTTATATTGCACACAACGACGATTAATACGACGCCGGCGAGTTTATAGTTTTATAACTGTGCTGTGTCGAACCAGGTTATTGACTATATTTTACTCTATGAATGATAAAAATCATAACTGTTTGTTAAATACCCACAGCATAAGCTTTGCTTAGTTTCTGCGGCATAACTTGGTTGTCTGTTAGGTGTTAGAAAAATAGTATAATATTATTACATTTCAAGGTCACCAGATTTTGATCTGTTGCATAAATGTGACTTACCAGACTGACAAATTTTACAAATTAGTAAATTGTAAGTTTGTACCGACTAACCTACTAACTACCTGGATCGACCAGGTGAAGTCCACAATTGATAGTCGTGTGTCTGACTGCAGCCGACAGTCTGCCGACAGGGTGAAATGGAGGGATATTGTACAAGGGGCTTTGTCTGCCTCTACCACCAGTATAGACAGCTCTACGTGACCACGACCGCTCTGCTAAGAGTGAAGCGAGTGACAAGTTTGTACACATCCATAGTGTGTTTCCACAGAGTTTCAACTTTAATCCTCGATTTTATTTGTGATAAAGTACAAAAAGTTCTATTCCAAACATTTTAAATAGCTGTAAATATAAAAAACTTATACTTTCAATTTATTAAATCATAATTTATGATTTCACTATTAGTACCGACGCGAAGTCATCACTAATGAGTACATGGCGCCTTGCATTTTAATATTTTTTTGACTCGTTAACTGCCCTAGTTCAAATTAAATTACTTTTAAACCTATAAAAATGTACGTTAATAGCTACATACACGAATAGAGCTATCGCCATTATTGTTACTCTTTTTCAGGGAATACCCTAGCCTGTTATTGGAAAATCCCGTTATTCTGCTCTAAAGGTTCTATAGTATTCAAGTGACGTGGAACAACGGAGTCAATTAGTGGGCCGATACGAGCAAAAACACGCGAACAGGATTTCAAGTACAATTCGAGACGTGATTAATGCGGAAAACATCGATGAAAAAAAAAGTCAGTAGACGTTTGGTGAACACGTGTACAAATGCAAACTGGATTGGCACGACGCACACCAGTGCTTGCTAAAGATCAAACACCATATCTTTAAAAAACTAGTGTTCGAACAAAGATGTCTAAAAAAGTAATCTCGGTTAGTTTTTTTTATGTGAGTTCTGATCGAATCCAAATCACGTCTTTTAAGTAAATCAATTTTCGAATTATCAGAATTCTGAATCATATCTTTTTATGTTTTTACTGTAAATTATGGTACTAGAGTAATATTTAGTATACTGAGGTTATTGATGGCAATTTTAAGAGGCTATGATGTTAGTTTTCCATTCATATCGAACAACTTCTTGATGACTCACGGGGTTTGAGTTGAGTTTATTAGGAAGATCATTAGGAAAAATGCAGAAACAAAAATTCTTATATATTATTTTTAGGGTGCTAAAAATTATAGTTACAAAAATAGTCTAAAAGTTCCAACCGCAATACTTTGGTATCAAAATTTGTGTGTTAAAGTTTATAAAATATTGTTCACTCCATATGTCAATCCCACTAATAGGATTAATAGATAGGAGCTATTGATATCCGCTATCACAAGATTTCTACACCACGCAAAGATTGACTGGTAGAGGAAGCTGTGGGTATTAAAGTCCGCCTATGTACAAAAGTGCATCAATCAATCAATCAGTCAATTAACCTATAATGTCCCACTGCTGGACTCGGGTCTCGTCTCAGGAGGGGGTTTAGGCCATATGTCCCCACGCTAGCCAAGTACAGATTGGGGACTGGCAAGAATACGTGGTGGCTACGTATCTTGCCGTTGGATGTTTTTAAGCCCCCCGAAGGCCTCTAACTAAGCTTCACGATTGTTATCGTATGATAACAACCGGGACCGACTGTTTAACGTGACCTCCGAATCACGGAGATGCTCATGGTAACATGCCACCAGCGGTCACCCATCCAGGAACTGACCGCGCCTCGTTGCTTACCCTCGGTGATTGTTTCTAATCACCGAGTGCAACTGGGCTATGAACAAAAGTGCATAAAGCTATGAATAAAAAGAGGAATAAATATCCATTCGTTCTATTAGTATCTATTAATTTTATTATGGATATTGTCATCATCCCTTTTTATATATTAATATTCCATATAACGCTAACATGATTTCCAGTGACATTGTACAACGTGTAGCGTTGATATCTTTTGTATGGGCATACGGTAAGTATGCTCACTTATTATGTAAAAAATGAAAGCATTCGAGTATTTGAGTTGTAGTAATAATTAGAATAAACCTCGATAGACAACAAGAGGTATTATGTAAACATAAAAGTCTTAATTAATGTGATGTCTTAAAATTTTAATGAAAACGCTCAAGCATAATATTTGTTGTTTCGATGAGATTTGTAACACGTTGCATCTGTTATGAGTATAATAATATCTCTTATCTAAAGATGTTGAGTACAAGTATTGACCATTAGCTCAGAGTACTATAACCATATTGTCTTTAGTTTAAAGTATGTAATTCTATGAGTGCTCTAGATATATAAAAATTAAATGATACCTGGAAACGTGTTCGTACTGAAGGTAGTTCCGTATCTGTTGACGTCCGGCAAACCTTCGACATTTCCGAACAAACACAGTTGAATCACCCGCTCGGGACACGCGGCGGTTCGCGGAGGCTACGGGCGCGGAGGTGCGGGGCGTGTAGCGTGCGAACATACACCCGCGAGGTCGGTGTCTTTTACTCGCATTACCTCCTGACATTCGAACTTAATAGAGTTGCCTTATTGAAATTTAAGCAGAACGACTACCGAAGTAATGGAATAAAATTAGGTTATCGTAACAAGACAACGGTCTTCGAGTGGCCATCTTTAAGCTCTCAGCGGCCCAATAGGAATTCGAAACATTTAGCGAACGATGTGCCATTCGGAAAGCTACTCGTCTCCCTCGCGGCATAGCCGTGGTACGCTTGCAAGAAAAGAATAGATATAGAAATGTGATTCTATCGTGAATAGTCATTGTTCTTGGCCGTAATGGAACAAAATAAAGGCAGAACAGCGGTTTTCGTGACTGTGAGACATAACTATCGATGTTAAGGCGAGCGAGCAAGAAAGAAAATAAGGTTTTTAGGGTCGTTGGCCGAGCGAAGGAACTTAAAATTGGATTTTCTTAAGAATCATACTTCATTTAGGACACGTCTCTCATATTTGAAGTCAATACTTCTGTATTATGAGTATTGTTATCAAACAATTTTAGTGTAAAAATACCTGTAGTAAATCTAGGTCGGTTTGTTTTCTTACTAGAAACTTATAAGTTAAAAAGAACGAAGTTGTTATTAAAACTACTTTTATGGAGACGAAATGATATTAGTCCTAGTTTGGCACCAAACACTCGTATTAAAAGATACAATACTCGTATTTCGTATTAAATCATGTGAACTAATTAGTACAGATGCTTCCTGTTGCAAAGAACACGTAGCGGAATTGGGGCTGCTCCCCGCTCCCCTCCCCCTATTTCTTTGAGTACCCCTCCGCCCCAGGGCCCGTTGCGCGGCGCACACGGACCGTTACGCCGGCGTCCTTGGCTGAGTTCTTTCTTGCGCGGGCGCAGCAGGTCGGTCTGAACTCGTTCCGCGCCGGCGGTACCACTGTGCACGTGTGCTTCCCTGTGTTCGTAATGTAACTATACATGTGTGCATCATTGCGTCTGTGTACTTTCAATGTGTGCGTGCATTAGATTAGTCCTAACGGATATTACGGAATTTGTGAGATAAATACTTTAAATATGAAGTAGCGAGAAATATTAACACATAGTTTATAGAGAACAAGCTATAATCGGTTGTAAAAATTATTGACCACTTATCGGTTAAATTACAGCATCATTGCGTATTACAAACCGACGTATGTGTGTCTAATATGGTTTTAGTATAAATATATTCAGTTAGATAGAAGATATTTAAAAAAAAATTAAATATAGCAAATAGGGTAAGATTTCTCAAAATAACGGTACATATAATAAAGATGTGTTCGTATCGATTCTTGTGCCATCTGAGGTAGAGATTACTATCCGTTTTTATCAAGTCACAAATGACATTTATTAATAAATTGTATTGTGAGCTTACGCAACGTGGCTTTGTTACAACGTTGTAAAATGTATTTGGTACAGTCAGTGACACAATTAATATAAAATTCATGACCCAGATTGTACTTGTACATTACCATAGTAACAAGATGAATATAGATTCTAGACTAATCATTATCATGAATATAACGGATTTTTATATTGGAAATGTTATGTATTTTTTGTTTTGATGTATAGTGATTTTAGATACAATCATTTACCTATCCTACCTACATACTTAGTCATCACATTTGTTTATTTTTGTAGCGAAGTGCTTTGACTTAACTCGATTTCGAACACTTAACTCGAAATTTCGAAATACTAACGAATAAAGGTCGATTATCATAACTAGTAACGTTACGGCGCTGTGCGGCGCCGAGTACCACTTAAAACAATTACAACCGTCTTTAATTACATTTTGATCTTATTACAGATTTTATTTTCATACTCGAAAGCTTTTAATGCGATGAGGCTAATATAGCGGTGCACTTATCGAGCGTTGGGCAACGAGCAAGGACGATCACGCGGCCGCTGATCGGTACCACGCGGAGTTGTCGCAATCGCTCCGACACGCAGGCCCCGACCAAAAAGCGCGCACCAACATCGAGTTTCAACCATCAGCGTAAACTACGTCCGCATGTTGTCTACGTCCACCTCAGCATCTTGTTTAATTCGTACGTGGTACATTAAACATTGACAAAAATAACGTGTTAGTATCAGGATTGTCCAGTCCCTTAGTCCTGTTATTAATCTATTCATAGAAACCGGCAGATGTCTTATATATACATGTAACATCAGAACAAGTATTACGATTGAAAATTTGATTAATACTTGTTTTGTTGTAATTTATGTTGCTGTCTTAATTTTCATGTAGATTTTTGTAACGGTTTACTTCCTGTTACTTATTACAATTCTTTAGTACTTGTTACGTTTGAAAGCAGTATTGAAATTGTAAGTGTTTTATGTAAGTAAATCATTATTACTGTACATCATTGGAAATGCTTAAGTCAAACACAATTTTAAACGAAACTACATTTTTACTGTTTTACATTCAACCAATTCGATTATTATGGTTCCTTTTACTAATTTCAAATCAATACTTATCCAATATTTGTAACGTTCCAATGCTTATAAATTCTCTGTGCACCCGAGTCCCCAAGACAATCACTGTTATAGTATTTTGACATAAATTAACATTGTTAATCTTATTTGTATACCTAAACTTAAAGCAATATAATCATTTAATATAAAATTTAATATAGGATTGTCCAAATATATTCTGATTACATACAAAAATATTTCAGTGGCAAAATGACTCGGTCCTAAAAAGGCACGTGAGAGTACACCAATTAATTTGTCAAAACATGTGATACAATTAGCAGAGAAGGACAATTATCAAAATGAGTATTTGTATAAATAGCTAATCATTCAGAATGACGAATCATAAATAATTGAGACCTCTTACATTGTCATGGATGACGTTTGACGATGAATGCTGATGACGAAAGATTGATATTTTATTTCGTTGCATAAATAAAGTACTAAGAAATACTTAATTATCACTATTATATTTAACTTTTATCATTAACTAATAACATTTAAACAATTAAGACCTACAAGCTTAGGATAAACTGGACTGCTGATGACTTCAAGACTTAGTAACTTAAGTAAATCGAACCAATATTTTAATTTTGACGAAAGATATTTGGATATAAGCTAGTAATAGTTCTAGATAACACGAATGACCATTTCACGTACAGGTGAGATTCTTAAAAACCGTGGACAAATAGACAGAATATACAAAATTATTATTATTTCTTGGTAGACCTACAAACTTCTAAAAACGTAAACTTAAACATCCAAAAATGTGCAAACTAAACTAAATTCAAATAATAAATGAATGTTTATTAATGTTATCGTAACCGGTATTGTTTGATCAGAATTCAATAATAATTAATTATTATACAAGTCTACCAATTTTTAAACAATATTAAGTTAATCTATGGCAACCTGTGGTCATAAATGAAAATAAATGTAGGAGTTTATTATGCTAAGTTACATAAATAGTTGAACGCCGACATAAGACTGGTATTCTTAAACACTAATGTCATATTAATAATAGTAAATTATGGCGGTTCTAAATTATTCTATGCTTTTCTTCGATAAATATACACGTAACGAACTTACAGCTATATAAATCTTATTCATGTTCCTACAAAGTACAAGTAAAAGGCTTCAGGCGTCAAACTTCGAACAAAACCTATTAACCCTAAGGCAGTTATTTGTTTGATAAACTTTTAGGTTTAAATCAAAGTAAATTTGTCTACTTTTAACTGCTCTACAATATTTTTACTAAGAGCAATCGATTTTATTAAAATTATTTTTTGAGAATCATTATAGAATATGAAAAACTGATTGATCTCTGATTTTGATTGTTTTAAAAAGATCACCAATTTTAGTAACTTTATCAACAACCCATAATATCCCACAGCTGGGCTCCGGTCTCCTCTCAGGAGAGCGTTAAGGCCATACGTCTCTACGCCTGGCCAAGTTTATTGCATGTGTCAAACATAGAGTATATTTTTTAAACATGTTCGATTTAATGCGTAATTTATACGCATAACTATACTTACTACAAATAAGTGGGTAAAATTTTAAGGAATAGAATGTCTAGTCAGCAATAGAAATTGCTAATTATACATTTGTATTTTAAAAGCTCGTAAACAAAAACAATGAAAAAGTATGGAACGATTGTGTTAAATTCTGAGAGAATGAACGAATGCCAAGTAATATTATAAACGAAAAGTGAATTTGTTTGTTTATTAATTATGTTTTTATATCTAACTTGTATACATAATACTACATGAACAAGTACTGTCACTCTTAACCAAAAATATAATGTTAACACGACTAAGCTTGGGTCATTTCTTTTAAGTCATTGCATTCATTAGTAGTACAATAGTGAATTGATTAAACAAATAGTACTGTTCCAATGGGAACTGAATGAACACTAGCCAGCACAACAAAATAAGTGACCACCCAGATTATTGCACCAAAATTAACGTGCAATCAACGTTAACAGATATAGATACAAATACTGTATTTGTAACAACTTAATAATTCCTTCACGGATCATGTGAGAATTTGTTTTCTGCAATACAACATCTACTCGAACTCATTTATACGTGTTATATTATTATGAGCCTTGTGTATGTAGTGTTACATTCTAAAATTTAATACATGCAAGCAAAATATCACGCGGCTTACCTACGTATCGCTCCATGAATCAGATTAAAGACTTACACACGTTTATTAGACTCACACAAAGGCGGTGCGTTGACGTGTGTACAGTGTGTTGTATAGTAGCATGTATTCATAGAGTGATGTGTGTATGTGTGCGTGCGTACTTGCGTGTGAGCGTGCACACACACTAGCGGCCCTCGGGAGGTTCAACGTACCAGTCGCCACTACGAGAGTTCCTTGTTCCACTTTACCACTGACACTATATTATTATTGTTCCACTGAAGTTTCCGAACGAGGTTTTAGAGAGACCTGATTTTTTTTATTTACTTTTTCAATCGCTTAGGAAATAGTAACGCATTATAGTATTGCCAGACTTGCATTATGTAAAAAAACTGGTACTGTTTTATTGTAATTACGAATCTAATTAACAAATAACTTCAAAAGTAGAAAAAGTAAAATCTTAGAG
>PKRV01001461.1:0-105314 GCA_003709505.1 Hyphantria cunea
ATTTTGCCATAAATACTGTTACAAAGAAAAACAACATTTTTTATTGTACGTCACGTTTATTACGATTACAAAGTGTTAGTTCAATACACTAATGAAAACAAAAAAAGGGCCACTTGTTATTTTTTACGTCGGTAGCGATAATTTATATTTTATGCATTCTCAAGTAGCTGATTGCTTACAAACATTTTTTGAGTATTCCAGCTGCATAATTGTTTCAAGTGGGAAGTTTTTGAAAATTTATTATCAACACTTCATTCTACCCAATTTTTAGGACGGATATTAACTCAGTCAAAGTGACGATTCTGTTAAGAAAGGTTTAAGTTTTGTTTAACTAGTGGCTGAATTAACAGTTTGAAAAAGTTATGAGAATTCGACTACATATGGACTTACCAACTGTAACTAGGGAAACACCATCGCTTCAAGAAGGCCATTCGTAGCGTTCTGTGGCGTTGTTGCTAGGTTTTTCCCGGCGAGCGATCCGGAATGCTTGGAATCGATTTTGATAGACTGGAAGACTAACCAGGAGACGAGCAACTACCGCACAGGAGGTCCGCTACGTGCGCTTGACTGCGCGCAGAGAACGCTGCATCACCGCCCATCTTTTTTATGCTGTGTAGAATGAAAATTAATTAATTCATCCAATCTAATTATTAATCAACCCTGGAACCTCAAGAATTAATGAGAATACTGTAAAAATGTGGTGGCATTTTGTTTCGACTAGTACATATTAATATAACACCATTAAAATATATAAAGCCTATTCGAAGTGGTCTCCATTGACTGCAATACAGTTCTTTAAACGCTGAGGCTAGTTATCAATAGCAACATATACTCTTTCTATGGGAAAATGGTTCACGGCCAATAGTATGGATTGTTGAGGGACTTCAAATTATCATTAAATATTATCAGTGGACTCTGATGAAGTCTGGAACAAGTCCAACAAGATGGTCCGATGACCTGGTGAAGGTCTGGTGTATGTGTGAAAACTGAAAAGTCTGTAAAGTTGTGGTATCACTCAGGTCGAACCTAGCCCTCTCGTGCCGAAGCATGGCGATTCCATGATTACGTTTACTGACATCTATCACCAACAGGAAGGCTGTTTTTATCTCTGCCCACAATATTAGATTAGTGTTTGCTTGCTAACAAAGTAGCTACACTGAGTAGCTTTAAGTAGCTACACACATAAAATAATATGCGGAATGCTTACCGAATATTCTTTTATGAGGAATATTGACACGTATAGAGTGTAAGAACATGGGCGTACCCAGGGGAGGGAACAGGGGAAGGCGGCTGCCCCCTCTGGAGTTTGTTTACGTTCCTGCTATCTTCTTTTGTTGACAAAAGTTAAGAAAAAGAACTTTTGCCATTAAACAACAACCCCTAATGTCCCACTGCTGGGCTCGGGTCTCCTCTCAGGAGAGGGTTAAGGCCATACGTCCCCACGCTGGCCAAGTGCGGGTTGGGGATTGGCAAGAATACGTTGTGGCTACGTAAATCTTGCCGTTGGATGTTTTTAAGCCGCCCGAAGGCCTCCAACTAAGCTTCACGACTGTTATCGTATGATAACAACCGGGACCGACTGCTTAACGTGACCTCCGAATCACGGAGACGCTCATGGTAACATGCCACCAGCGGTCACCCATCCAGGTACTGACCCCGCCATCGTTGCTTACCTTCGATGATTGTTTCTAATCACCGAGTGCAACTGGGCTATGAGCGCCCCTTTAGCAGTACAATATTGGAATTTTAAAAATCGTGAGGAGTGTCCGTTTTATTTACTCGCTAGCAGTGCAGCACGCGATAATGCGGTGCTCGGTTACCGATGACTCAATCTGTAGCCGCCTCGCCTCGGCCCTTTGCATTGGCGAAACCCTAGTTTTCCCCCTTTGGAAGTAAATTAGTGGGATGCGATTTTTTAGGCCACATATTATAAAATTAAATCCTCCGCCGTAACTATTTTTTTGTTCGCGATAACAACAAAAAGGCTCAGACTTTTATGCAGTTTTTTCTTATGCATAGAGCTATTTTTCAGGGAGGTTTTCGTGTACAATTTGGTAAATTTTTGAGTATATTTTTGATTATATAATGATTTTTCTTAAAGACGTCGGAAAAAAACTGCGAATCTCAGAGAAACATAGGCTATATTATATTGTCCGCAATGAACCCATGGGAAGCAGGGCCGGATTGCTGGTATACTTCTTTTTTTTTTATAAATACCTTGCAAATGTGACTCCACTCAGCCTGATGGCAAGCTCAAGCAGAATTCAATGGTGGGGCCACTATACTCACTGCGAAAGCAGACAGTGCAGTATAGCGTCCCACACTATGGCAGCTTAGCGGCTTATATGGCTTAGCTTTTTTAGTGGTTTTTTAATCTATATTTAAAGCCTAAGCCTTTTAGCCTTGGTATAACCCAAATTAGCCAATTTTTAATTAGTTATTCCTATACTTACTGAAAATTTATTATGATTGAGTGTAACCTAAATTATTTTGGATTCGAATTTTTCACGGATAACGTCTTATACTGTTTTACTGAAGACCCTTGAAAGCTAGTTTTAAAATAGCTAGTCTATATTAGAGAATTAATATTTTATAAAAATCCTTTTTTTATATTCATTTATTTGCCTAGGTGCTTTTAAAAAATAACCAACTAAAATCACACGGTGTATCACTCGGCGCCTGAGACGGGAGAGATCCGGGAACCGCTTTGTTACGCCATCCGGACCAATTTCCCCCATCTCTGGCCCAACCTAACCCAACTGGAACCTGGGTACGCTCATGTGTAAGTATATGAGTGAAGTGTAGAAGTAGAGACAAGACAAGAAATGAAATTTTGAAAACGGTGTTCCTCATCCTCCTCGTCATGTAAATTGTTAAGTGAGGATGCATGCACTAATTTAATGTAAGACACATCTTTGACAAACAGGCCTCTTATGGTTCGAAACTAGACGAGCGTCCTTAAAAAGTACTAATAGTTATATAGTAAGTACTTAAGTACTGTCCTAACAATTCAAAGATGTTATAATACCAGACAACGAGCATGCTTCTTAATTAATTCATGTTAATTTAAGTCGAGTCAGATATTGTTTTTAATGATATGAATGCATGAATATGAGTACAATAATCTAATTTAATAAACTGTTGTAAAGAAATTTATATAACCAAGATTAGGCTAAGCCTGAGACGTCGCTCGGCACCCTTTCCGGAGGTTATCAAGAATTCTGGCAGTGTGTCTAGAAGGAATTATTTTTTGGATGATTCTTAAATCTGGAGGAAGAAAATATTGCGGCACCTACACCTTGCTTACGCCATGCATAAAATTGTAACAATTATTTTAAAATTTTCTGAATTATGTTTTAGTCAATGTAGAATGGTAATCTCTAAAAATACTAGTACAAGTATAATTGTATAGAACATGTTCAAAGTAAATAAGCAATCCTTATTACATAAGGCAACATCAATTTTCTTGATGAATGTGTCTACGTCATATTATGTCGTGTTGGTGTCGGTTTCATCAAGTGTATAATAAAATTTTCCTGCGCGCTAGTATGTGAGGACGAGGGAGGCACGCGCGGGGTGCGGGCGGTGGTGGCGAGCGGGGTGCGGCGGGGCGAGAGTCGCGCGGGGCACGGCTCAAGGCGCAGAGGGCGCGGCGGGCGGTGCGCACCCGCCGGGGCCTCTCGATCACCGCCCGCGCAGCCGCCGATTCGCCTGTACTGATGCGGTTGTCGTGGCGAGGGCAACTCTCCGGAGGACTTTT
The DNA here is from genome assembly GCA_003709505.1 of Hyphantria cunea. Taxonomy (NCBI): domain Eukaryota; kingdom Metazoa; phylum Arthropoda; class Insecta; order Lepidoptera; family Erebidae; genus Hyphantria; species Hyphantria cunea. The sequence continues at coordinate 3,761 of PKRV01001461.1, forward strand.
CATTATTCGCTAGCATTTCGCATTACCTACTTGCTTACCTCTAAATGCACACGAGTCCGCATCCATTCATTCATCAAATAACGAACTCCTCTTCAAACCATCTTAAATGGTCATTCGAGTACCGTGATGCCCTTTCACTAATTAAACATTCCTACTTTTACGATGCGAGTGACGTTATAATACTTGTTGAGAAGTAGGAAAATCTAACGGTGCAAAGAATTATGAGTGTACCTTTCTGATGCACACACGTGTGGGACGCGTTTGCGCAAGGCAACTCCTAAACCGCGGCCGCAGGCGGTGCGGGCCTACACAGCCACAGAGCTAATCGAAGGGACCACCGGAGATAAGTGGCACTCGCATTTGCTTAGACATACAATATAAAATGCAAATTCTACTTGATATCAATAAAATCGGTGATAATTGAAATGAGTACGATGCATTTCATAATAATATAAACAATAATTAAATAAATTGTAACAAGCATGACCTCCGTTGAACTCCATCTAATTATGTAAATATCTGTCCATCGCCCTTTCCCAACACAAGAAGGATGAAGAATATGACAACAATGAGAAGTATTTCCTTGTCAGGCTAAATATAAACATTTATTAGGTATATACAGAGGACTATGATAAATAAGTCCATGAAGGTTAATAATGCGGCTGACTTTTGTTAACAAGGTAAATAAGTATAAGAAAGATATTTTCAATACTATGAATATGTATTCGTTTCAGAATTCACTTAAATTGTTATTCAATACAGCCAATAAAAATAATCATTTCGGATAAATCACAGTTGTCGACGCGACGGTAGAGTCTGCTCACCTGCGTCCGCAGTGCTGCGTGCGTCGCCAACTGAATACACGTGGAATCGAAGCTTACGCAACGCTTGCCTGCGCCCGCGCGCAACGCTACTTTCCTTACGGTCACTACCCTTCTTCATGGGGACATTCAATCATTCTTTCACAAGCAATCAAATACCAACATTATTGCGTTTAGAAAGTATTACAACTTTTCCTTCAATAATAATTTTCTGAATGGATATTGATTCCATTTGCACACTTAATTAATAAAATTTTCTGGCATTCTGGCAACAACGCATTTGAAGATAAACTGAGAGTCAAACAAGATCGTAAAGTAGATATTTATATAAATATTGGGGATGCTAATAAAGAGACGGCCATAAAGTGAAGGTCACGATTATCATACAATGGCAACAAACCGATCTGTATGTCGATGACGACGGTGAGCTACGTCCGCGGTGACAAAATACTTGTTATGCAACTTATTCAAAGAAGCTTCTCGTCCGCTTTAATTTTTTTTCAATTTTACTGTTGCTTTATTGAAAGCGACTTCGTAATATATTACGGTTCTAAATTTTAAAAAAAATGGCTTCAAATTAGAAATAAAAAATAAAACAATGTTTTTTTATTAGACAGGTGTCTTTGGAGAGATAGACATGGCGTACATGACATACTTACAAAATGACTATAGAGGTTGGAAGTAAAGGGCAAAAAAAGAATATCGAAGCCAAGAAAGAGAAATAAATCTTGATCAAAGTCATGCAGTAAAAGATTATTATCTCTATATCTATCTACACCACGTTTATATACAACTGTCAAAATTAACTGCAATGGTAAACTAAAGTGATATTTAATAATCATTGGCAAGCACAATAGGTATGAACTATGAACATTATCTTTATAGACCCGTATCATTGCGTTCGGCCTTCACCTATAGGTGAGATTCAAAACACGCTAAAAATCCAGCGATTTATATTGTATTCACTTGTTGACAAACATGTCGTATTTACATTAATTTAAGAACATTAATAAATAATAGAAAAAGGTCCATGGAACTTAGATGCCATATCGCATTACATTACCTTGGAGACTGTCTCTTCCGGGTATCAAGGCGGAAATTTTGTCCTAAAATCCAAATTGTAAAAATCACCGATACGCGTGTCACGTATGGGTCATTGACCCCATATGGAACCACCCTGATTTCACATCACTCGTCTCTTTCTAGCTTAGGAAAGATTAGTATGGTGATACTGTTCACACCGCTCATTCTCACGTGCGCGCACGATGCACTATGTCGCACGCGGTGCCTATCAAAAAAGTCTATTCCATCTCTAGGATAAATGCTACGAATTGTACATATCGTTATGCTTACCTACATACATAGTATAATTCTTGATGCGGATACCAATTTTGATAGTAAATTAGTAACATTAACGTCAATGGTAGTAAAAATTTATTTGAGTAATTCCATGCTGTAATTTACATGTAATTATAACTAGTCGAATTTTTAGAGCGTATTGTTTTGAGCTGCAAAAGTACAGTTATATGTACTAATAATATAAAACAAGATGTAAGCAGACGTAAATAATATTTATGAATTATTAAAGAATTGCTCTGACGAGGTGTCATTTTGCTTGTAACATTTTTGTCATTACTATGTATGTTGTTCAGAATCACGTTGTTACTACATATTCATATACCTACATGGCCGCCTGAAAAGTCGTAAACATAGCTACGACGTTCAATACCCAAAAATCGGTGAGATTAAGTTTCTGTTTATCACAGTTGAATGAAGCTTATTAAGCATTTTAACTGAGAACAATAAAAAGAAGGCAATTAAATGATAATATCAGACATACATTGTTCTTTCTATGTATTCAGACGAGTGAGATTTTTTAACGTAACGGAACGTGCTTAAGTAAACGGGTGATTATCAATTTCATTTTTTACCTGCCCTTTTCTTAGCTTTATTAAAGGTAAAATGTAAGACTGCTAAGTAATTTCAACATGCTTATTTTGTATGACCCACTTGTAGTCAATTCTCTTTCAAAATGTAGGTGATCGTTTTCAGACTTTTTTAAATGCTGCAGCCGCTAATAGTTTCTAATAATTACGTTTATTGAATTCAATATGATAGAAAATTTGTTTTATGGCAGAATATTTAGAACTATGCATTATCTGTCAGAGAGTTTTTTTTATAATTATGGAACATTACACATGGAACATTACATTTTTTATAATTATGGAGCCAATTAAAAGTAAGATTATAAGATACCGTATTATATGCAACTTAATAAGCTTGTTGTATGCATGCAAATATGCATAAAAAATGCTTGAAATATGCACAAAATTGATAAATTTTAGGAACCTGAAAAAAGGGAAAGGTATGTTTTTTTTTTATTACCAATTAGCATGTAATTGGTAAATTATAGGCGATAATAGGTACAGTAACATTACACGACATTAAAATTATTTAATCTTGTTGTAAACGTAAACAATCGAGTATTGTTCCAAATGTTCAGTGGTAAGAATGTTTCCTTGATCATTAATTCAAAACAAAAGACGCGCGCGGCTACTGAGTGAATGAAATGCGACCCAATCCGATGCGAATCCGAAAGTCAAACAATTATTATCTCAAGAATCCTTATAATTATGACTATTATATTCAGTCGAATTCTCGATATTATCACTTTTATCGCATTTCGGAATGCAGGGCAAGTGCGCTGCACAAAAAATGCAAATATACATAATTATGCATCATAACTAGATCTTAGGTAAAATATGCTAGTAATGCGAGGATGGCTTAAACATGCATATGCAAATGTATGTAATCCGGTCCCTTGTAATTAATCTCTGAAAAATAATTGTCCCTCAATTTTATATCTAATATATCTGGTCTTGAAAAGCTTTCCTCTGTCTTTGCACTTACGTATATAAATGTTGGGTAGCAAGATTTTGCGCGAGTACCTTTTCATAAAAACCTTAGTTTCATGCTTAGTTCAGCGTATGTCACCACCTCACCAGGGCTTAAGCATAACCTCGCGAAAAACTGTCACAATACGACATGCAAAATAGTCCCACGATTTCATGATAAATAGAAAATAGTTGATGAGTTTGGGATTTACAAGCTGAACTCTAACTAAAGTTCTATATGTAGTAGAGCTACGCTGATTTCAGCATGAACAGCCCGGTTCGACCATGACGATACTACCCTCACACAGAAAAAATCAACCTAAGATGACAGCGTTCGAGCTATCGTGTTTCATTGGTAAGTGCGAGACCAGAGGCCCGAAGCATCACTAGGCAGCCATGGTGTGGGTCACATGTTGCATTGTTGCATTGTCTGCATTTGCAATGAGTATGGTGATCACCGCTCTTGGATTCTGCTTATACTTTCCATCAGGTAGAGTAGAGCTATTTTGATAGGGCCATGCATAAATAAAACGTAAATCAATAGTTTAGCTATTTAAAAATTAGGTTAGAGCTAACAAAGTATACACTCGAAAAGAACAAGGAAGATTTTGTTTTGTAATTTGGTAATGATGTACTTCTTTTTTTACCCGACTACGATGAAGTCAAAAGAAGGGTAGGTAATTTTTACGGTGAAGCCAAAAGGAAGGTAATATTTTTGAGTCATTTATATTTGTATGTTTCACCGTAGGGTAAGCTAATGAACCGATTTCAATAAATGAGGTGTCTATAATATTGGAATGAGGGCCCGGGTAACAGGCTATATAAATTGCATTAAAAGTTTTAACGTAGTCGGATTATAGTTTATAAAAACTTTTTCTTATTGCCAATTTAAAAAATATTTAAATATATCCAAGTTCCAATTTCACCGTTAGATGTGTTGTGAACGCGCGTAGATAAAATAAAATTGTATTATATATATGACAGATTTCGTATGAATACCCAAACACAATAAACAAAATTTAAAAAAAAAATGCTTTTGTAAAACATTTAATCCTGTTTGGTAATTAATGATACAAAAATAATAGTTTTTAATCAATATTCTGTTAACAAAGTTAGGTATAGAACTGATTGAGGGGCTTTGTGGTAGATAAGCAAAGTAGACTCGTAACAAATGAGGTAGGTAGGCGTCGTTGCCGCTCAAGGCCTCGCGTTGTGATGGTGGTGGCGCACATTACATCTATTTACATATACACGTAAAATACACAACACGTCGACTAAGTACGTACATACTACCTACGAGAGATAGGTATAATTTTGTACATCGCTGTCTTCCACAGATATCCTCCAGGCCTTTGATCAACACGCCGAATCGTAAAATAGCGATAAAACCTTACTAAAATCGAATTGCTTATACACACCTAGAGCTATGTTCAGTTTACAAGAGAAATTAAGGTTTCGTACGGAGCTTTTAGTGGCTCTAAGAAAATTCATATGCACGTGAAGAAAGTCATATAAAATCTTAAGAAATGAACGTTATTGTCAGATTTTATTACTTCATGAAACATTGTGAAACGACAGTGTTTCAAAAGATTGAAGTTATTTATTATTTACTTTTATTTGCAGACAGATATTGAATTACAGATTGTTGGACTTGAATGGCAGCCATTTTTTTATTTCTCTATTGGTACGGTGCTGACGGAAGATGAGGGTATTTTAACACAGAACGTAACAGATAAATGGTACCTACTTATACATTCATAGCGGCTTACATTGAGGATGGTTTTAAAGATCCATATAATCTAGTAGTAGTACAGCATGTACCTGAGTGCCTACCTACACAAATAAATATTTTTATTTGAGCTACCATTTGAGCTAATGCCTTAGAATTTTGAAGTAACCAATTTTGTAGAGTTCACGGTATAACATTTTAATATTGATGGCATCGGGCGCGGCGGCAGCAAGTGGGAGCAATCCTCCGAAGCGCTGACCTTGCCGCGTGGGTGCTGCGCTAGAAATCGGCCCCGTGCGCTTACGCAATCTCAACCACTCGGCACGGCACTCGGGCGCGCGCCTCCGCGTTTACAGTTCACACCACTGCACACCGCGCGACACGCTTCGTAGTCTCCCAGCCTTTATCTAAATGCTCGACATCAACTATACACCTAAATATCACAAATATAAATATATATATATATATATATATATATATATATATATATATATATATATATATATATATATATANACATTTGTATGACCTGTATCTGGGATGACATTTTTCATCTTAGTTTACACTAACTTAACAAGACCGATAAATTTGCACACATACCTATTGGAGACCGATCGTGAAAAATATGATATCAAATTAATATTGAAAAAAAAATTACACGCTAATTAAAAAATAATCTTTGTTTTTTTAAATGTGTAACATATTATATTTTACATATGTACGCTAATTACAGCATGTAGAATAATTCCGTATTAATAAATCCGTAGAATTTACTGCGCTCTACTTATACATTAATTCCAGTAAAATGTGTAGTTAGCAAAATAAGTAACCATTTTAAATGACTAATTGTTGTAAATTTTATTGTCATTATTTTAAACAATTGAAATTTGAATATGTGGTCAATAGAAAAATAGCTAAGTATACAGTATTTATACACGAGCAAAAATGGAAATCGTGTCAACATCGGAATTAGGAGTGAATTCATTAGTCACTTTACCTAGCATTGGTAAATAATTTAATGAGATTTTTAAGTCGATGACAGATCGGTAAGACGATGTAAGATAAGTCGAATATTTCCAGAATTTAATCATCTATTCCCAAAAAATTGGGAAAAAAATAAAAAAATGAAATTGTACGTGCGAGTGACGTGTACCGGATATCATTTAGGGTTAATTGATTCACCATGAAAAGTTGAACTTTCGTGAGATGGAATTAGTGATGAGTCGAGTGATAACGGGACATCGTTCGCTAACCGCTGCTGTGTTGGGGCTCTACACCGATGCTGCCGCCCTATACACAGCCACTCGAATAGATCATACCAGTCGAAAGATACCGACGTCTTACTCGCACTTGTAGCCAATACTAATAGAAAAGCGCAATACAACGAAACAAATAAGAAATGCACAGGTATAGAATAAGAGATTGGCGGCGCGCGTGACATTGCACATCGACAGGTGTCCCTGATTGTACGTCTACAGCTCGATAAACTGTAGGAGGACATGACTTGTCAAGATAACATCTGAATTTTTCATGTTAACAATCGATACACTTTTATGATAAATTCTCTGAGTTTACTCTTTCCTTACTATCATATTTTGTGGTCGTGGATAGGTATTATAATAACGATTTAAACAGGAAATTATTATGGTGTAATATACATGATAGCAATGCCATTCGGTAAGTAATTGACAGCATTAGCGATAGACATATCTATCTCGTCGTCACGATAGAGAAATATCCATTACTAATTTAAAAAGTACTTAATTTGTAACCGCCAAGAGGCATTAATCGATGTAATTAAAATAACATTTATATTTATTCGAAGAAGGTCAGTTTTGACTAAGTTCTTAGGTACCTATTAGCCCTTCTCAGAAATGGGAGATGGCCGAGCAGGATCCAGCCGCGCCCTTCGCTTTACACCGTTGACACACTTGTCAGGAATTCATCGATTTCAAGTATGACTAACGATATTCGATATTTTACTAATCGAGATTCATATAAATTACTGTATGATACTCTTAACGATGTTTGATTATTTTACCACTTGGCAATAAAGAAATTTGAAAAAATTATGATTGATTACTTTGATTAACTTATATACGTAAAGAATATATAGAATACTTATCTTACACACACTAACAGTTTCTTTAAGTATAAGACTTTTGAATATTATTTAGGTCAAATTAAAATTAGAAGACAGTAATGGCCTGCAATTGACATCAGTGATAAAGCAAGTTATTTTCTACTAACTTGTCTCTACAAGCGCCTTAAAGTCTACGCTTGTGCAAAAACTAAATTAATACGCAGAAGGATTCATAGTATTACATAGTACAAATTTTCTAGCAACCTGTTCTTATGCTTAGCTGATTATGTACATCGGCTCACAGCAGTCGTCAGTCCAGAATATTTAATTAAATTTTGTATTACAATGACTTGTTTAAACACTTTTCACGTATTTGTTAGAATCTCTTCTTGTAAAGATCTTGTGGTCGTTCTATTTTAGACTTAGGATGGGTTTATCAACTCATGGCAAAGTGTGTTGCTGCCGTGAGATATCTAACAGTACACGGCGAAAATTGAGCGCCCGAATCGAGTCATTGAACCGAAACTCGACCGTTAGAAACACCGATTCTAGCAGGATGGGCCCTTCTACCTACACCTACTTACAAATACACGGCATATTTTTAGGGATCCATGGACCATAAACGGACAAATCGTAATAATCGATTTCTTATTCAATTAAAAGTTTCAGCTTTAGATCACGAATGTGATACCTTGTAAGATATAAGTATTATACAAGAGATATGTATTGCTAATTATTTAGGGTGTCTGGCACTAGCTTCAGTTCTCAGTTTGTGAGCTGTTTGTACTGACAACTATAATTATTATTTTACAAAGTGCGAGTTCATTTGAATTTAAAATCTTATTTTCGCAAAAAACTGTCTACTTCTTTGTTTTTTTAATCTGTACCCAGACCAATGACAACCTAACATAAAGACTACAGAAGACATAGTTACTTTATATCGGTTGGACTGAGCATAATCTTAGATCTATCAACACTCACAGAGATAAAAAATATCACATTTTTCAAGCTGTTCAAAACATAAATGTATGTAGATATTTATAATTATTTGTACCTCTAATTTAGAAATGTTGGATAATTGAAGTTCGAAGCTTTTAGATCTCTGTTTAAACTACAGCTAAATAGACTATAATGTGACGTCACTTTACCCCATAGTGAATGCCCGCAATGTTCACACACATCTATGTTAGAAAGCCGAAGGATTTCTTTTTATTCGTAGCTTTTACCACTGGTGGTATTTAACTGTTACTGCCGACCGTTCTTCGTTGCCGTTACACTAAATCTGCTTATTCATTGGACACTCGAAAACCCAAAGTTGAGAAAAGAGGCTGCTTCTCCATTTCTATAGAACATATAAGACGTTAACATCATACAGTTATTCACTGCTAACTGAGTAACAAAACATGTTTATTTGTGATAAATTTAGGTTAACGGGATACGGGGAAGTCAATTCTAATTCTAAGACAATTCAATCAGGCTCTACCTAATTTAGGATCAGGTGATCGACGATCACGTGCAAGAGCTGTAAAGTTCTATTTATTAAGTATAAAATTCTACTCTAGACAACTTAAAGTTATATATATATTACCTAATCCCTTTAACACGCTATAGGTGCCTACTTAATAAGTTAGTTAGTGAAATCAAAATCTGGTAGAGGTTCAATTGAATATTTTTTGCTGAAAGCATAAAATATTTGGTCCGAAGTGTTTTATGGTTGGCCGATACTTTTCCTCGAAATTCACGCCCAAGATCAGAAAGCGCAGAACAACAAAAAATAAAATCAATATTTCTGATTCTTTCACATCCCACATGATGATGCAGTAACATTTTTAAAACATAGGGACAATCAGTTACGTCTCTAATAGTAATATTACAATAATATCTTCCTTTACAAAACTATGTCAACCATAACTAAACATTTCACTGCTTGATTTTAAATACTTTTAATACTATACCGTTCTCGTATCGTAATTAAATTCCTATGAAAATACTTACGAACCGCTTTGAGTGACTACATTTTATTAAAAAGTATGTATTAAAATAAGTTATAACCCCCGCAATTTAGTTACATACATACACTATATACTGTAACGTAATAGTTTATACATGCTTTATTTCTGGAACATATCAAAAACAGCTTATCATGTGTATATGCAAATGAAGCCACCCCAAGAACGCTGTATGCCAAAACGTGCCACCTCTATTCCAGGCCGTGTTTGTTATTAGAGGGAAAGTGTGCTAGCAAGCTTTTATGCATCAGCCGCACCGTCTGAAACTGGGTCAGCTGACTGTAAGGACTTCAGCTAACACGGGCACGATGACCTAGGTCAGGTCACTACTGAATTATAACTCTCGCTTCGTTCAATCGATACAGGCTTTACAATATATACATCGTACATCCGTGAAAATCTATTTCCGTATCATTTTATCGAAATGTACGAATCAAACAATTTATATAAAAACATTTGTAGAAATTATTGATGTTCCAGTTCAAGGATACTAGGCGTAGGATTGTATAAGTAAGTATAAGGTACAAAAAGACTAAGTCATGTAGGTACTTATGTTTAAGTTTCCAGTTATCATTGCCTTAAGATATGCGGAAGACATTTTTTCCGCGCAATGTTTAAACGGAAAACGATCAGGGATGGATGTTGCCATAATAACTATATTGCAAGTGTCACAAAAACTAATAACTAAATTCGACATTAATTTAATTATCGTGCAAAGCCAAAGGAAAAAAAATCTAATAAATTGGTAACAGTATTAAAATAATACGAAGTACGTTAGTAAATATTCGATTTATGTCAAATTAGCAATACACTATAAAGTAAAAGTTTGTATATCGAAGGTTATATAAGGATCGGTTATAGTAATGGTACGCTAAAACAGCTTCTAAATTTTGGAAAGGGTGTCATGTAATTTAAGGACATATCTAATACCTTTAAAAGAGCAATTCCCGTATATATATACAATCTGGATCTCGGAACGGCTAGTACGATTTTCACGACATTTAATAGTTGGTTTTGTGGGCTATAAATCAATGTAACTAGGATTCATTTTAGGAAAATTTACCATTGTCAGCATCAAGAAAGTTTAGTTGATTTCACTTAGTGATTATTTCACTGACTTGTTTATGTTTACTTATTAGAGAAAATGTAGAATTTGAATTGAAATATACAATTTAATCATTCGCGCAACATATTTAGTAATGAATTAATTTGTTTAAGATTTGTATGACTATCTTTTCATTCAGTGAACTTCTTGTTGAGTTTGATAGGAATTTGAAAATTATTTATACTGAGGCGTGACATATAATACCTACTAAATAATGGAATTGAAAATATTTGGTCAGTAAAATACCTACTTTTAAATGTACACAGGCTTAAAAACAAATAACATGAATTGTACCAAGCTTTTCTTTCCTAAGCACTAAGTTAAGATTAAGATGCATACTAGTAATATTTAATGAATTGGTAACTTCGGTACTGAAGTACAATTATGTAGGTAGTGCAACAAAGTTTCATAAATTATTTCTATAAATCACAAAATTGTTGACACGAGCTGCCTTTTTTGTTAACTCAGTTATTATTTTAAATCCTATATCATAATATAAATTTGTAGTTGTATCTTAGTCTTAAATTTTATTTCACAAATCTTTATTAGATGTATATGTTTTTCGATCAGTTTTACGATTGTTGAAATCGATGAAATTTTATTCAAACTGAACAATAATGAATATATTGAAGGCAACATTTAAAATATTAATAACCTGGTTCACAGGAATACGAGAAGTACATAAAATCAATAAATAGGTCAAACGGCTAGTGTTTATACTGTCCATAACAGTCGATACTCATTAGGGCTCTACGAGAAAGTACCTACCATCTACGGCCGTAGAACAGTTGAGTTCTTGGTACAGCATAATATTTGATAAGCCACGTAACATAGTTAATAGCTTGTCAATGCCATTCTTTTTAGTTAAAATTGATGGGTGTGCAAAAATGGTTATTTATGTTATTTAAATCTGCGTGCGAATTAAAGAACTAACTATCTCTGGTATAATTGAACTGACAAAAATTAATTATAAAAATGAAGTACATGTAAGAAAAAGAAAAAGCGATAGTACTTCTTACTAAAGTTTCTAAAGATCTGTTTGATTTAGGACTTTACGCGGACTCACTTCGTCAAGTCCTAAATTAAAATAGTAAGTAAAGTTTTATTTGAAAGAAAATAAGTTTGTAAAAAGTTTGTATCTAACAATAGTAATACAGTTATGGTATCTGAGTAGTTACGACAAGCAAAAATACAATTTAAACTGATAAAATAGTGATTGACATAGAACAAAGCTAAATAGAATCTCACAATATGACGCGGATCAATCAGCGCCGGGTAGGGAGTGCAAATGATAACGAAATTGTACCTAAATGTCCAACCTATTCGGCAGGAGGTGATTATCTGAACTCTAAATGGGCATCATTATACAAGTATTCGTTTTAATAACATACATCGAACCAAGTACATTAATTTAGGTGCTTAGTCATTATATTAATAAGTCAAATAATAATCAAAAACAGGATTTTAATGTTTATCTATTATTTATTGCGTCAGGAAAAAACTTAATGGTCTCCCTCAGACTTGTAAAGCGCTGCTCTCAGGAATCAGTGTTCATGTTTTCCACGATTCACTTTTGAAACTTTCTAACCCTGTGCCGGAGTGAAGCGGCAGGGAGGGGCGCGCGCGGGTGCCAGAGAGAGGGTACCGACCTCATTGCCCATTGCCACTCCTCCCGCCGAGGCGGCAGGCCATTTTTATTAAAAATACTTCCGAGTAACATCGCGCGCGGTTTTTTTCAAGTCCTGAAATTCCTAGTTATTAAAAAATCGAACGCTTATTAAAAGGTATAGTGGTAAATCTTTCAATGTTTACTAAGAAAAATATTTTTCGAACATTTAATATATAAAAATATAAAATCGTGTTGGTTCAAGTGAATTTGAAACTTAAAAAATATAAGTGCGCCCTGCAATCTATTTTCCGTGTGGACTCGGGTGGGTTCGGTTGCGAAAAGTGGCGGCGCTCGGCCATCATCGGCGGCGGTCGCCGCTAAGAGGGCGCCCATCCAACCCTGCCTGGGCGGGACAGAGACAGAAGACACTGCTGACATGGCGACAACACGAATGGATTGATGTTTTTCACGTGGAAAACTCATCCCTCGAATACATCTATGATAAGGTAGGTTTACTCAAATGATTGAAACAGTGAATTCAGTCGTAATTATTTCGTTAATGTGTAATGAGAATATGTACTAAAATCGTCAAATAAATTTGTTGTCTTAGTAGCATCTATAAACTGATAGTCTGTAGAGGGTTATTATAAATAAAATTATCATATTTTGTTCTATTTTGTTTTATAATAAATAACCCATCAAAGAAGCATAATCGTCTTCCATAGAAATAAAAAGTATAAAAACGTATATAGAAATAGTTAACTCATAATTGCAGTTGGCCTGCCGGCACTGCCGGCTTCGCCCCTATTTTCGTCTTCAGCTCTGCTTAAAATGCAATATCAAGTACCTATTCGAAAACGTTTTCCACTTACAAAATTTATTACTATATTAGACAAATTATGTCCCAAGTATCAGGCTATAACAAATAACTGAAAAGCGTAGCTTCCTATCAGGGGCGATTGTCCCGGTAAGAGAGGAAATCAATATATTTCAATAAATCAATATTTTACCGTGCACCCTGCGCTGAATATATCCGCTGCCGCCATTTCGATGATGACGGCGTATTTTTTGTGAGAGATATTCGAGTCGCGGAGCGAGTCGGTGTTCGTCGCGCGGGGTTGCGGGCTGCGGCCGTCAGTCGTCGGGTGAGCGGGGTGCGACGTAAACGCGGACTCGGACTATGGCGGAAGGGCTGATCCTCATTCCCATAAAAGGGTCGAGTTGATTGTGGTGCAGATACGTGTGGTACGTTCCTTTACATTAGTGCAGTGATATAATTATTCTCTAACCGTGCTTATCTCGACGTCTCGGTTGAATTAATGTGGATATCGGAGGTAATAATGCCATTGTGATGACGTAATGTAACGCGCTCGACTGGGTGCGTAGTAATAATTCGAGCGCCCGTTTATACCGCGATAACGTTTGTGGTCAGCACCTGTGGATGTGGAGCAAATGTTCGTGTTTTTGTAATATTAAAATTATTTCCAGACGATTCCAATTGGATTCTTATTGGACCGTACTCTGATTACAAATATTACTCTGAGGAGATAGAACTCTTTGATGTTTAACGGATTATAACTAGATGGCGATGTATGTTTTAATATGCGATGGTTAGGATGCTGCAATTGTGAAATACGACTCAATTTGTGCACTGCAGTGCGCTCGCCAATGCGATACACGTAGTCGAGAGCTCCTTTACAGCGGCGGTTCTAGACTAACGCGCCCTCGATTTTTTTAACCTTGATTGATTGTGTAGCTCTATTGGATTCATTCCCAGCCTGCTAGAAATACGCTGAGTAGAAATATGTGTTATGTTGTAATGAAGTAAAATGGACTTACAATAACCAACAACATTTACCTAGTAACTACTACATGAACACATTGTTTGCATTTCGGAAAGTAAACGGTGTACAGTATTAGTGTAGTAAAATGGTTGAAAAATAATAACAAAAAATAAATAAAACATAATTTACATTTCAATATTAATTAAATTAGCATTACCCAGTAAGTTAGTTTTGAAAGCAGTTGCTTCAACTCTATTAGTATAGTTTCGACAATGTTTATGGTATAAAAAAACATTTTTAACTACATGCTCAAGTAACAATAGACACGCATAAATATTTATGGAGAGCCACCAACTCAGCTACCCATATTAAATCGAAAAGAGTACGTATTACAAAATATTTCAGATTAACTGGGAAGTATTATGAGACAACACTACCTACCTAAATCAAGCATTATTATAGAGGTAAAGATATGTCTGAAATTTGTCAATATTATTTAACATGTATAGATAACTCGCAATGATATTAACTATAATAATAATGATGTTTTTGTATAAAACTAAAAAAACGCATAATTTCAAACCATTGTAAAAAATAAAGATACGTGATTAAAAAATAATCAGGCAAGCATAGTTAACGCGCATTAATACTTTAATCAATTAAGCAGACTAAGAAACTGATTACTAATAATAGCCAAGAAAGCAGAGAAATCATGACGATCGTCAACTTTCTGTTATACCATAAATTATCGTGACGTAGTTGTAATCAATATTAATTTGTCTTTATAATCTGTGGAGTCTGCATGTGATGTAATCCTAAAACAATGATTGTTATCTCGTTACAGGTCCCCCAGCGCCCGGCACACAAACTGCACTAAAACACTATGAAACATACAAATTGAAAATGGCTTTTAAAAAGTAAACATTATCTATTGTTGACGTTTGTTGTATTGTTCATGGAACAAGAGAGAATACTTATGTATACATGATTGAATAGTTGTTGGTTAAATTAGATTTTAAGCTTGGACTGCTGAAAATCATATCTTCCAAAGAAGAATATATTATAGAAGCGAAAATGGCCACGCAAAGATTTTGTTTGAGGTGGAACAACCACCAATCAAATATGTTATCTGTGTTTGATCAACTATTACACGCAGAGACATTCACGGATGTTACGTTAGCAGTTGATGGGCAACTGTTAAAAGCACACAAAATGGTGTTGTCGGCTTGTAGTCCTTATTTTCAAGCTCTCTTTGTTAATCATCAAGAGAAACATCCTATTGTCATTTTAAAGGACGTTCCATACGCGGACATGAAAAGCTTATTAGACTTTATGTACAGAGGGGAAGTCAGTGTAGACCAGGAGCGATTAACGGCATTTTTAAAAGTTGCCGAAAGCTTAAGAATAAAAGGTCTCACTGAAGTAAATGAGGAGAAGTGTGATATTCCGGCGTTAACAAACTCTTTAATACAACAACAGGGTAATGCCCACACACCTCCACCCCAGTTGCATAGAATACACCCATATATGCATCAAAAACGTCCGGCATCAGGTATGCCTACCGGAGGGGCACCTCCTAATTTATTAATGCCTTTGCTCGGCAACGCGTTGATGCAACCCAAAAGAAAACGAGGTCGGCCGAGAAAACTCAGTGGCAGTTCAAGTGATGCACTTAATACGGCGGCCAGTCCCCCGGGAGAGTTCATTCCTGAAGCTGCTTCTCATGCCTCATCAAACAGACCCGGCGATCAGTTAATACGAGGTTCTCCAGAAATGTTAGAAGTTAAAATGTCAATGGATAGTTTCAACGCGGAGGACGGCGCTACGTCAGGCGGTGAAGAGGCTGGTGAGGCGCTACTCATCGACGAAGGTGATGACGCCCAGTCGACAGAAGCTCCTATGACTGGCAAAGATTCCGAGTCCGCAGGTATGTGCCTTGATATTTGATCTTAAATAATATTTTCAGCAACATGGTTACAATTCTATTCACTTGTTTACATTATATAAGTACTTATTAATAACTTATCAAAATAATGATGATCATCTCCGATATATCAAACCTATGAAATGTACAAAATATAGCAAAACGCGCGATACAGTTAAATAACAAAAATATTTGCTTACTTTTTGTAAATACCTTAATTAATCTTCCTTTCCAAACATCTAACATTGTTTAGAAATTTAGTAAAATTTAAATCAAAAGGGAAAAGCTAATGGGATATAAGCTTTGATGTAGGATGCGTTAAGTGAAAAGTGAAGTGTATTACGAATGCCTACCTTATATTTAAATATTTAAAGTTTATTGAAAAGGGGTAAGTGATTATCTATGAAATTTTTTGATATATACAAGTAACAGATGCTTATTTTCTTCTATAAATCGTCAATTTTAACTATTGCTTGCTTTTCTGCTTTTGGGGAGAGCTATTAGAGGAATGGCCAGGGGCGAACTCGGTGTGGTACTTAATGGTTTGATTGATAATTTCTTTCTATTTAAACTTCTTCAAATTTAAATGTTTTTAATACGAATATAAAGAAAAGGGTACACAAACAAGGCTTATTCCCAATAGCTTTCCTTAGTAATGAAGCAATTGGAAATATTATAGTGTGCAGCCACACATCGATACATTTTTATAGGTCGCTATTTGATACGATTTTTTTACAAACAAGCTATTAACTAAATATATCGCAACTCACTAAAATATTTCCAAATACGTTGACGAATGAAATAAGATGTCATTTGATAAATTTCATTACTTGTTACCGATTCAGAATTGAAATAAACTTTTCAGATGTTGAAAAACCACCAAAAGAGGAAATGCAACAAAACTATTCAACTAACGGGCCTGTACTATCTATAGAAAATGGATCCATTAAACAAGAACCCGCCGCTGACGTTACTGACGCATATAATGAACCAATTGAATATAAATACAACCCCGATAGAAGCCGCGAAAATTCTAACTCGAGGGACGGTTCTATTAAAGACACTGACGACAAAAACCGACTAATAGGTCGTAACTTAAAGCCAAAGAATAGTAAAAAAATGCTACCCCAAATGTCAAAAATTAGAGCTCGTAACTTGTTCAATCAACTTTCCAGCTTATCTAATTTAAACCCTGCGCTGAATACGTTCGATAAATTCCCTCCGGACCCTGTTCTTATGCCGGCACTCGCTACGCAGCTGTTTGCCGCTGAACTAGAACAAAATAACCTTAACTTGGCTAATAACGAAGTAACAGATTTAGCCCAGACCAATTGGGAACACCGTATATTTCCCTCTCCTATAAGGAAGGCCAATATGGGCAGTGTCGGTAATTATCATGAGGAGACAAATGAATCGGTCAGGGATTACTGTATCAAAGAAGGGGAAAACGTATTCAGATGTAAAATATGCGCGAGAGTCTACACTCACATAAGTAATTTCTGTAGGCACTACGTTACTTCTCATAAGAAAGACGTAAAAGTATTTCCTTGTCCCATTTGCTTCAAGGAATTCACTCGAAAAGATAACATGATCGCTCATCTAAAGATCATACACAAAAATCAACCGAATGCTAATGAGCAAATGGCCAAGCAAGAATCTTAATGTATTCAAAATTCAGACGTTTTAGAACTCGGTAACACTCGGTAGGAATTCTTCGTCGCAGATGTACTAAGGATCTGATTAGCCAGAATAGATTTTATTGATGTTATACCTTATTTAAATTTTGGATTTTCAATAGTTTATAATGGTGTAGATTGCGTATTGAGTAAGTGTTCGAGCTCTAAGTTTCATGAGTATATCAATAAGTTTGTTGATATTAGACGACGAGAGTCGTTTGTTGTTAATATTTATCTATTTATTTATATTGTTCCATTTGTTTCTCAGAGTGCTGATTTCAAAGAGATTTATAAAATTTTCTATGATTTACTTGTTATTTTGCACTTACTTGTTACTTAATTTTATTAATTACAACATTTTCAGGGTACAAAATATCTACTCATGGTGATTAAAAATTCAAAAGTAGTTTAATTGTTTAAGTGCTGAATATTTAATGCAATTCTCATTGAACTGAATTAGTTTAGTTTAAGTTTAGTTTATGTTTATGAGTGTAATATAACAATGGCATAGTCTTTTTGTGAATAGAGTTAGGTGTGACACGCTATAAGTGCCCAACTGACGGTGACTGCGTAATATAATATAACATGAGAGGCTAAACGGACTCTTTATAAAAAAGACTTAAAATCTAAATGCCATTGTTTTAATTAGTAGCGACAAATGCATTTTCATTTAACTTGCCTTAATAGTGATCTTAGTTTTAGATGACAATTTAACTTCTTCGAAGTGAAACTCAACACAGGCTATGATTTTATTTTCTAGAATTTGTTAAGATTAATTAAAAATAGTTTATCAATGTTGAAATATTTGGTTGTAAATATTATTATACTGTCAAATACATACATACGCGATTAGCTCGCAAAATATATACAAGTTAAAAATACAATCAATTTATCTATAGTAAAATAGATCGTGAATAGATCCGAAAGCTAACAATATGGTAGGCTTACACACTTACATTATGAGTAAACATTCAGTTCCTGAGTATTTAACAGAGCCCCAAATCATTTAGATATTTTAATAAAAGTTTTCAATTCCTAACTATAACTAATAGGAATGTCTTTGTTGAAATATAAAAATTATTTACGCAAAAAAATTAAAGAAATATCTATTTGTCATAGACAATACAATAAAACTTTTAGCTATATGAAAAGATTGTGATGCGTTTGCATCAAATTATTTATACAAAGAGGTTTGGAGCGGAGCATAAACATAAAGTTATGCGGTGCTTATTATACAAACACGAACTCTTTCGAGTCTGCCGGGTGCAATCCTTCTATCACATACCTAATTTCATAAACTCATCTACCTTATTCAATTTGAGTTACTATTGAAAACAATTTTAATGAAATTATTATATATATTAAAAGTTAAATGTATATATTTGTGAAAATACAACAGAGTGTTGTTGTTAAAGTGATCTTAGCAAGGTGCTTTGAATGAAGTTTATATGTAACTGGAATCATGAGATGATTTGTAAATTATATTTTAGTAGAAAACAAAATGCCTTAAATATTAAATAAGGAACGGTACTTATAAATTATTTACTTAGTTAAATTTAGAGGCAAAAGTAGTCTTCCATGTAACGATAGTGACACGACTTCTTAATTCAATTATATAAAGATCGACTAAATTGTTTTTTTAAATAGAGAACGAATCGCGTTTAGTTCATTTTGATATTATCTATTTCAATAAATCGTGTTTATGTTGTCGAGCCCAAACCCAAATTCTCCTAGTAAATGTAGGTCCAGGGAACGCTTGCCTATTAGTGTGCCTTTACTTGTATATTAATAAGTTTAATATTTATCAACTACTAGATTACTAAGAAATTTAAAAAAAAAATATTATGTATTATTTATTTTCATTATTCAGAGTTTACAATATCTTTAAGAAGCTTCCTTAGATGTTTAGAAAACCTTTTAGGCCCAAGTAGTTAAATTAAAATGGTGTAATTAATTAAGAATATATCATCTCATGTTTTCCATTTTGTTTGGAAATCGTAACAACTCGTGAATGTTATTTACTAAATGAATATAAAATTCGTGTAATATTCGAGGCGTATGGTCTTGATAATCAATATTAAGACTGTTAAAATTCATAAAAACGAATTTATTGTACCTACCTTTCATAAATCTTTATACGAAATTTACCTTGAACAATGATAGGTACTTAAATGAAGAAATTTAGACTTAATTATGGTGAGGCTATTATTGCAAGAAGTAAACAATCACTTACATTATGATAGTCAATTTAGCCAGTGCCTAAGCTTAACCCGTTCATTATTTATATGTGTACCTAAAGTCTATCTTATAATACTTAAATATTTAATAATCAAATATATAACTCTCTTCGTCTATCTCGGTTATTTTTTTTATTTGTTAATCTAACTTATGACAAAATGTTTGGAATTACCTACAATTCTATGTATGTTACTACATGTCAGTAATGAATAATTTTATTATTTTTTAATATTATATCATAATTGGTGCTAAATTATACTTAAGAAAATGTCGCATTTGATGTGACATTAAACGGATTGTCCCTAAAATATACATATATGATATATTGTTTGTTGATATTGTTGTTTTAAAAACATATATGTGAGTACATTATCGTTACATTTATTTATTGACAAATATATCATGGGACTAAAATATACGCAATTACACGATTCAATTCAAATTTTAATAAATATATATGTACCAAACGATTGGGAGAAATAAGCCAATATAATATATTATGGTTTACTAATAAATCCATATAGCAATATTTATCTGAATAATTAGATTTACTAGATGAAAACAGATTTACTAGCAACGGGAAAATCTTTTAGTCACGCAAAGTTTCTGAAATAGTGGATTAATTACAGGTATCAATCACTTCTAAATAAAAGATATAAGTACTTAATAAGGAGCCATTTTATTTGAGAGATTGATCATATTAAAAGTACTTTAAAACGAAAACCGTAATGTGCAATTTACATTTAAGCATGAGATTTTCGGTTATTTATTTATAAAGAGTTTAAAAAATGACCAATCTCGCAAATATATACATATATATCTAAGTTTGGAAAAGATTACTCTCGCAGATATGTATAAATAAAACAGTTCAGATAATTTATGTTTAACACATACGCTGATAAATTCACACAACAATATTATAATAATCATAGAATTTAGCCAAATGTTAAGCAAATCCATTTTTTTTGTTATTTGCACTTAGACAATAGAAATGCAAAGAGTAATGTTTAGATAAATTTAGAATTGAAAGTTACACGACATAGAATATTTGTTATTGATACAAAATACAATGGTATACAATAAGGTGTTAATTACTATTTTTAGAAACTTTAAAGAGAATAATAAAAGTTACAGCAAAAATGATTTATATTTTCAATGTCTTACTTATTATTTTGTTGTGATTTGTTCTCTTGTTAATTTTGTGTTTTGCCCTCTTTGAGTTTATTTATTACGACATTGTTCTAATGTATTTCTATATTATCTGTTTTCTGTTATTAATAATATAATTATTATTGTTACAATATTCTTGTACCTAAATACTGTTTGTGCCTAAAGGTACACGTTAATCGTTTAACAGACAATATCTTTCCTATCGATTTTATATAAAACTTTGATGGTGACACGATTTATTTAAGTTTGTATAGTCTGTCACCCGTGATTTATACAGCAACGATGACGAAAACTAACGATTTCAACAATATTTAATTATTTTTTTATATTTAAATAGTAGCAAAGTAACAACACGGGTTATTAGTAAAGAGTAGATTAAAAGTTAAGTTATTTATAATAATATAGACATAAATAGTGTTGTTAACAATGGATTTCTCATTGGATACACTTCGTAGGATGTTATGTTAGTCACGAGGAGAGGACTGATCAGGTATGTTATCCTATGATGCAACTCTCACGTTTCGTAGATGGTGTGGTTAGAGCTAGATTATATTTTAATGCTTTCTATGTTGCTCAAATTGATGCTCTGCAATGAACAAAGTATTGATTTGTTGGTCCAGTACAAATTGTTGCTTTTTTATTTTTATTTATACCATACTCTTAGATATCTCTGATGCAATATTATCCAGATATTAATTAATGAGGCTAATTACATGTTCCTGATATGTTTTACCCGTACATTGTCTTTCGGTTTTGTTTCTGTATTTTTATGTTCGATTATTGGCAACTATTTTGTTTGTATAAATTTCATGTGTTGTTAACTCGATGCACACCCACTGTACTTTTAAACGTTATTTTCAACTATAAACCCACCTTAGGCGAACTTAAGTTAACTGAAGTGTTATTTTTATAATTGTGTACCTACTACTGAACTTGCCGAAATAGTTCCAAATGCAAACACTTGAGTCCTATTATGTCATAGTGAAATCTATTCTTTTTTGTTATTATTTTTTAATTTATTAATTTATGATTATTTTAAAGTATATAGTTTAAGCAGTTTGAATTTGCTACATGTTCGTGGTTGAAAAAACACATCAATTTTCGTTGAAGTCTACCCACTGTTATCTGTTTCTTTACTTGATGAGTTTTAAATTATATGACTGATGATTATAATTTTGGTGCATATGTACACTAAGCGAATATTGTCCAAAATTGATATTATTTCTCACTTTATTTTTCTAGTTTTAAATGTTTTCGTATGGAGAGCGTTTCGTCAACAAGTTTATCATATCTAACTATGTATGAGGTCTTTCAATAGAGGTGCTATTAAATAAGGTTAACTAAATAAACACTGGCAGCTAAAAATAAAGAATGGCTGATAAACCTGTTCATGAAGCGAACCCAACAATCGTGGTTTTCATTTTTAATCATGGTGTAAAAATAAATCATTCATTCAATTTGAACAAATAAAGTTAATATATTTTCTGTTTTTGTTTTTATTTTATTTTCATCTTTTACTTTACCTTCGAGTATTATGCCTCCGATTATTTTTTTGCAGTAAATGCCTATTAAGTAACTTAAAAGACAATGCCCAAGACAATAATGCATTTTGCAAAACAAATTTTACAGCATATCATACATTTCAATCATTTAGAATTAGATGCATGGTGGCATTGTCTACATTATTTACGCTTAGCTGATTTTCATTAGCAATCTTTTTAAGTTTAACAGATAAATAATTTTTGACTTGACTATTCTTACAGGACGAGGTAGCCCTGATTCGGAAAATAAAGACACGAAATATTCTCGCCAATCACCTATGAATGACGGATCAGGAAAAATTCGTGTTAACCCAGCGACCCAAGCTTCGACATCGGAATATCAAAATGATTCTATAAATAACAACACACCACAGTCTGGAAGCAATCAGATGCAAAGGCCAGCTGTAA
Source organism: Hyphantria cunea (assembly GCA_003709505.1). Classification (NCBI taxonomy): domain Eukaryota; kingdom Metazoa; phylum Arthropoda; class Insecta; order Lepidoptera; family Erebidae; genus Hyphantria; species Hyphantria cunea. The sequence continues at coordinate 26,752 of PKRV01001461.1, forward strand.
GAAGACGAATAAGAAGAAGAGCGAATTCTGCTTCCAATGATCCAGCGGAACAACTGACAGAAATGTCGGTGCGCGGACTTAATCTGTTCAGATACGCTTCTGTCAACGAGGGAGTATATCAGTGCACCGAGTGCGCTAAGGAAAATATACAGAAAACTTTCAAAAATAAGTATTCATTCCAGAGACACGCTTTCCTGTACCATGAAGGACATCAAAGGAAAGTATTCCCATGTCCTGTGTGTTGTAAAGAATTCTCTAGACCGGATAAAATGAAAAACCATATGAAGACTACGCACGACTGTTATGTACCAAAAGATTGCGTTTATCCTCCGAATGCGTTCTTCATGTTACCAGGCATGGAGGGCCAACTACCGCCTGGCATCAAGCTGGAGCCGATGGGTTCTGGCTCGCCGCACGGCTCAACGCCTTCACACTCTTCGCCTGACCCTGCGCAAGTTTGAGTGGATTGTTATTAATTCCACGTAAACGTGTAAACAATTCCTTTGGCTAGTTTCTAGGTTGTCCAGATCGAGGTTTCGATTATAGTATTCATTCTATTTTTGGAGTTAAATTTTCATGTACATTTTTACATTGTACGTATTACATATTTCCAAGAATACTGTTATGCATTTAATATGAAGAATGTTTGTTACATAAAATAAAGCTCATTATATTATCTTGTTTAAAAGTATGGTTGTGCAAATATTAGACAATAATATACATTGTAATCGCTGAGGCCAGTTACTGCGTGTTGAATTTAACTTGTTTTTTGTAAATGTAAGCATTGGTTAATGCTGTTAAAGTCTGACATGTGCCTTCCATATACGCAGTTAAAGTTTAATTCTGAAGGCGTTACCGCCTTAAAGTGCCTAAATACTTAGTTATTCGAAATACCGCAAGACACCAACCAAAGACTGTATTACAAATAAAAGTAAGTTAATGTCGTGTGTGTTCGCACATTGCTACCGGTGCCTGTGGTATAGTTCAACCCGCACTCCGCTGCAGATACGGCTCGTGTCATATATTTCGACGTTATATATTTAGATATCATTTGAAAGCATTATTAAAATAGATATATTAATTACGTTACAATATCTTTTCTATCTTTTTAAAGACTTTAAAGCAAATAGATTATTAAAATATTTGAATATTAGTGATCCTATTGCTATGTAAAACATGTACTGATTTGATGAATCTATTTTAACAGACGAAGTGTCGTAAAAATATGAATACGTTAACATATAACTTAATAGTGCCATAGCACATTTATTAATCAATTTGTATATTTTTTAACCCTTATTATTTCACTCGTAGATTATATTTAGAGAATAGCGAAGATGTTCAGGGTCAGTGGCCTAGGACCTAAAACAAAATCAGCAGTTCTTCCATTGATAAGGGAAATATAATTTGTTAGGTATAATGAATGTAACGCCTAATTTCATGTGTATTATTAAGTTCAAGTTCGGATTGATTATACTGTCCTCCGTTGTGTTGAGTTCACGGTTTGGAAAAAATGAAATGGATTATTTTATTGAGTGGTGACAAAAGTGTATATGTTAATTATATTATCTACTTAAACATAATCGGTTATCAATTGAGTTTTCGTATTTTAAATTTAGCGCACAACTTTGAGATAGTTTCATTTATGTTAAGTTTATATGTAAGAAGATTTTGTTAGTTCACGTTCTTGTATATAGTTTAACAGTGTATTACATAAATATTTAGATATATATATAGTCGCCGACAAGGTATTAACAATTTGCAGTGTGATTTTTATTTAAGTAGGTACGTCAGCGCCAGTCAATCGCACAAACTAACTCAACGTCAAATAACGTTGAATTTTTTAACAAAAGGTTTCTTTGTTTTTTTTTTTTCACCACTCGCTCCAATGTTTGGTTCGTTGGTTGTCTATATTGTCTTATTTTAAAATTCTTTTTTTTTATTCTATCATTTTGGGTGGTGAAGTGTTATGCTTATCTGTTTATCTTTTTGTAGTATTTTATTTTGTGATATTAGTGCTAACTAAGTTGGCGGTCATGTTCATTGTTGAGTTATTGTAATACATACTTTTCTCATTTCTAAACACATGCTGCAAGGCAGCCTAATTTTAATTTTAGAAACATTGCAAAAAAAAATTACACTATGAATAGAGTATTATGTACACAGTTTGTGTCAATTGGTAAATTTAATTTCGGCGATTTAATATTTTGTTATTTTTAATATTAATACGAAATTAAGACGTTTTGCACACAAATTCATTAGTAACCATTAGTTGATAATTGTGTAATTAATATTAATTTTTATGTTAATTTCACCCGTTCCATTTATAAACATTCATTTCTTCTTCGGTAAAAGGTAACTGTACCAGAATTCGCGTCATACCCCATTACTGCAGTATACTTTAGGCCTACTAATGCCTTTTACTGTTGGCAATAATATGCTAGATATAAACTATGTTATAATAAAATCGTCTAGAAGTTTAAAAATGTTTATTATTAACTAATAATGCAAGAAAGTTTTTACTATTATAGATACGTGTCAAGTGCAATGATTTATATATGCAAGTGTTGATTTTTTCTATATTCTATTGATACTTACTCGATGCCAACGGCTCTTATAGTAATTGTTTAATAAAACACCGATCATAAGAAAACTGAACGTTGAAAACTTCTTTTTTGATAAGCTATTGGCTGCGAGCATTAAGTTTTCTAACGTTCACATCAAATACTGTACCGTTAATATTTCTATCTAAAATTTATAATAAAGTCTATTATATTTCTACTTTGACAATTGTCGAATATGAGATTCTGGCCTTTTAATCGTTCAACAATATATATCTACGTACATATCTTTAATGATACACTGCTCTAAGGTAATAAAGAATTTGGTATATAAACCTCTTTTGTTTATAAGGTGGGCCATACTAAAATATGTTTTTTATTTTGACTACTCCTACAATATTGTAATGATATATTAATTAAGGATGTTAGATATTCGATAGTCTATTATTAACAATAGCTTTTAACAAAATTACTACCACAGTCTAACTGATAATTTTTATAAAATATCATGGGTATGTAATTGTAGACGCAAAACATCAAAGCTTTAACAATAAATTGAAGAAAATGAGACAAAAGTTTATTTTTTATTATAAAAAAGTATAGTAGTTATATTATATAAAACAATCTTACCAACACGTATTGAGTAAATATTGTGAAAACATTTACCTACACTAAAAATAAATTTATTAAAATATGAACGCTTTTAATTGACACCCTATATTATATCTACGCATGAAAATGTTTAAATTTAATAAAACCATCTTTATTATCATTTAAATCACGTGACTATTTCGATTCGATTTCGTTTGTTTTAGCTTAAATGAGGTCTCCAACTGACGACAGACTGAGACGCTGATGAGCCTGAAAAAGGTCAAATTTCATATTTTTTAATTTGTGTACGTATATGGTAAAAAGGTAAGATACGATGTGCTGTCACAAACGTTCAGCAAGTCGCTACCTAGCAGTAGTGTTGTTTAAAAAAGTTCGTTGATGCAAAAGTAAGCTTTCTGAAATAATTAAAGTGATTTTGTTACAGACAACTCATGCTCATTTCCAGGCCGTCTATTTGCGAACGTGATGAGTTACATTATTTTAATTGATTCTATGTTTGGACATACCTAACTTGTCCCTATTTCATAAGGTAAGGTTTATTGCTATTTAACTGTTCGTCAATATGGTTACAGCTGAAATGACAGAATACCATTACCTCTACGACGATATTGGTGACAGCAGAATGCCTATTATTTCATTGGAGATATTGTCGGACTCTTCTAACAATGAAGTTGTCGAAAATGAATATATCGATAACGCCGCTGTTGACTCTTCAATGAAAGATATGACGACCGGTGTACATTTTCTAACGGAGTATAACCCTGAGAACATCGAGCCGCAAGTTGAACATTTGAATAACGAAGTAACAATAAAAGGTAGACATGACCTACTAGAATATATGACACGGAACGATGGTAGCGTCATCTGTAAGATATGTGGAGAAATATTGCAAAGCCGAACTCACTGGTACAGACACAAATACAAAGTTCATATGTTACAACCTCTGAATCCAGCGCCGCTTTTCCAGTGCGAACAGTGTCGTGTTTATTTTAAAAGTAGGAAAGGTAAGATAATTTATATTCTTGAGTGTGTGAGAGTGACTTAGATTAATTAAGTAGTTTATGCCGAAAGCTTAAAAACTTGTTTTTGGTAATAACTATATGTACCTAATATTTATATTGCAAAATCGTGTGATATTTATTATGATCGAAGGTGAGAAAACCGTCTTGGACTGAGAGCCAGCGTTCCGCAGACTTACAGTATAGCAAAGTCCATATTATAACTATTTGACCTGCCGTGGGTGAAGCGGGGATTCACTATTCCCATCAAGGGTTCCTTTGGGCGTGCCAGGTAGTCGAAAACCATCAAAATTGGCTCTGAAAACGTGATTTTCGCATGTCTGCCGTTTCAATATATTTTTCAATATGTTAATATTAAAGGGCAGATACTTGCTACGGTTCCTTCTATAATTTATAGAAATTCAAAGCTGCGAAAATTTCATGCAAATTTACGTTATTTCAACAAACCTGAATTTGAATTTCCAATTTCGTTATTTGAACAGTTTGTATAAATTATTATTACATGCACTTATTCAAAAAGGCAGACAGATAGGTCGGTTCCAACATCCAGGCAGACAACATAATACTTTCTTATTCGTGCTACTGAACGCGTTCGATTTCGACTCTCTCATTGGGAATTAGTGTTTTAGCAAAGCTGCAATTTACATATGTCATTTATATTATCATTAAATATACATAAAAAAATCTGTCGGTTTTAACTTGCAGGCAGACTACACAATACCTTCTCAGTCGTGCTAATGTAGACGTACGATTTTGACTCTCAATATTAATCTCGCAGGTCACCAGTATTTAAGCAAATTTGTAAAAACGATGGAGCGGGTTGCCCTACGGTAGGTCAAATAGTATACCTAGCCTTAATATCGACTTCGCTACTATACCATAAGTCTGCAGAAGGCTGACTCTCGGTACATCTCTTCGTCTAATAGAGACCGTCACATGTGGGCACAGGAATTCGATGAAATTCTTTATTAAATCCCTCAGTAGATAAACAATTAGGAGAGAAATAACTTGCGTGTAGAATAAAATGTACCATTTAGAGATGAAAGTAAAATTTCATCATCATCTCAGCCAAAAGATATCAACTGCTAGACATAGGATGTCCCCAAGTTTCTTCACATCAACCGGTCTTATGCTGTCTGAAACCCTTACCAGAACGTCGGACCACCTTGTGGGAGACCTACTAACGCTGCGTCTTACAGTACGCCACTCAAGAACGTTATGGCCCCATCGGCCAACGTTTCTGTGAGCAATGTGGACCCACTGCCACTTAGTTTAGCAATTCTTCAAGCAATATATATAACTTAATATAAAATAATTTATGTAGCTATAATAACTACATAAATTATAGCCATATTTTATGAAATCAGTAACAACAACAATAATTGAATTTAATCTAGCTCCAATATTTTTTGTGTTGTAACATATAATTGTATCTACTTAAAGCAAAATTCTAATTCTTAAGCGGTCGATTCATTGAAGACATGGATTATACATACTTTAAGTATCTATATTAATCATATTTCTCTATCTGTTTCTCTTTATTTCAAGGATATATTGGGCACATAGCAAGCAAGCACAATGATGTTTTGTCAGACGCAAGTCCAGTTTTATCTAACTCGCAAGTAGAAGGCAATTTGAAGGTGAGAATTCCAATTCCACAAGAGATAAAAGAAGCCCCAGATCCTGAATTAGCGATACCAACATCTAGCGTCCCGAATTACCAGACAGTCATCGCGAAACCTGTGACGAAACCTACAGAAATAAAGAAAACGTACAGAGGCAAAGGTAAATATTTTAGTACAAGTGTTGGGTTAAAATACTTGTGAGCTAAATTAAATGTAACTCTTATAACTCGACTGCGAAAGGAGGGTTATGTTTGAATGTATGTATGTATATTTCTACGCCGTAAAGCCTAAATGGCTTGTCGAATTTTTATGTGAGTGGTATCAATAGATTCGTCTTAGTCGTGAGAGTGATACTGGGTATATCAAAATTAAATAATATCAAAATAAGGATTTTTGCCGCCAAAAAATAATCTCAATAAAATGTTTGTTTTCAAAATACATCAGTATGGTATCAAAATAAAGAATTTTGAACTATGATTACGAATATATATGTAACTTACATGTATTATTAGAAAAAAATTTTTAATAAATATGACAGATATTGACGAAGTCAGGATTTTTTTCGTATAACTTTACTTGTGTTTTTTTATTTATTAGGATATTAATATTTTGGGACCAATTACGGACTTAAAATCTTTCAAGATATTGTAAACGTTATTAATAAAGTGCGATTCGCCATTTTTCAGCTATACAAAGCTAAACAAAATTTAGGTAGGTTTTGATAAGTTTCAATCCCACTGATTCTATAAATGACTTAAGAGACCAATATGGGTCATACACATTGACCTCAGTAATTTGGTCAAATAGATATATTTAAGGAAGACATCTATCTGTAACCTTGAAGAAAAATTTACTCAGCATTATTTGGTACGGGTGTATCGTGCAAAGATAGCTGTCATTGCCGTTCTATCATACCTAATACGTATACCTATTTCTTTTCTTTTGGTGACGGATTAAATAGGTGCACAGGTGGTATATGATCCGATTAAGGGGGCAAGATCCGCGGCGTAACAGAACCTACCTACTACAAGAAGGTAAACTTGAAATAAAGCCATACCAGCTCGTCAGGTCCAAGTGGTGTAGCAGGCCAAAACCTACTTGTTGAGGAGAGACCACGGTCCACAATGAAACGTTATAGTCTGCCAGGATGATAATATTTCCCTCTTGATGATAGCTGTCAGCCGGTGCTCTTTATAGAGTCCTCGGCATGCTCTAGTCTGTCCAATTGTTTATTTGTGCGATATTGATGTCTGGTAATGTAGTAACTATTGCACCGTTCATTTATTAAAAAACATAGTTTCAGAACCTGTACCGCTTCAACTACCTGGACCGATTGACTGGGAAGAGAGGCGTTCTCGTGAAAATAAGATGGTAATAGATATAATAGACCGAGTACGTCGTGAGTGTGAAGCCCAACAAGGAGCTGGTATTGGCGGAGGACCAGCGCGTCGAGGATATTCGCGTAAAACCACCATAATGCACACATAGCCAAAAGCCAACCCACGTATGAGATACAATCTAAGTTCCTCATATCCAAGAAGTTCTATGAGTGATATATAAACTGAAAGTAAGTTCAATAAGAAAATTGCTGTAGCGTAAACTGTGACAGTAAGAAGGTTAACCAAATAAGTGAACACATCCATACTATATGTCCCATTCGGCTATATTCCCTAAGTGGCGTGAAATTGGAGAGGCCTATGTCCAGCAGTGGACTGCGATAGGCTGATGATGATGATGATGATGGGGGATGGGGTTGTCTAAATACTACTCTTGGTCACGGGAAGGGAGGAGAGGACTATGAAAGAGAGGTATGAGCAACGGTCTTTATCTTTCTGTTTGCTAAAACAAAATTAATTGCTAACTAAAAGCTAGTGGTGCGTTCACGTAATATGGGTAAATTTCTAATACATACAATTATATTTTATTGTCATATGTAATAGTATGTATCTATTAGGTACACCAAGATGAATCATTTTTAAGTATTATTCAACTCCAATATGTGTTTATGTCATAAGAAGTATCTACTCATTATGTTACTCATATATATGACATCATTATATATGACATCATTATATATGACATTATGTTACTCATATTGCCAAAATTAAAATATACAGGTACTCAATACTTATTTGTATATTTATTTCACACAAACAAGTAGTAGATAAGAAAGCAGTATTTTGTTTATCAAGATATAAAACGTTAAGCTATATTTTTTTTATAGTGTTTGCCTAACTACACGGCATGTCAAAAATACTCATCATTGTGCCAATTGTTTGTTTAAACATACATGTCTTGCCATAATTATTGTTACCAAAAAATGTACGTATCATTTATTAGTATTACAGTGTGTTAATTTAACACCATTAAAAATATATTAATATAAAACCATTAAAATATATATAAAGCTTATTCGAAGTGGTCTCCATTGGCTGCAATACAGTCCTTTAAACGTTGAGGCCAGTTATCAATAGCAGCACGCACTTTTACTTTAAGAAAATTCTTCACTGTCAATTTTTGTTTATGGATAAATGTTGTTTTAGGATTGATAGACCAAATTATAATGGCGTTAAGGGCAAGCCTTACTCTCTAAAACAGGCAAGTTTTAGTCCAGTGGATTAAGATCAGGACTAGGTGACGGGTGGTCTTCAGCTCTATTGACTTCCGGAACGTTCGTTTCTAACGAAGATTGGGTGGATCGAGATTAATGACCCGGCGCCGAGTCTTGCTGAAGGGGTCATTCGTAGTTATTGAACACGGTGTTGTTAAGGAGCTTAATTACCTTCTCAAGAATGGTCTCTTGATACACTTGTGCCGATGTAATGAAACCTTTTTCACAAAAATATGTCTCAGTCACTCCTTCATAGCTAACACCCCACCAAACCATAACTGAAGTCGGATAATACCCACGTTATAATCTGTTGACTGATTGGGAACTGTCTTTAGAGCTTTCAGCATAAATATGCTATTTTGTTTGTTAAAATATTGCATGGTTTAAAAAAAAATCTCATCCGTAAACAAAATTTTTCTGTGACTTCCCTTGGCGTACCGCTTAAGTAGTTGTTTTCATTTTACCACCCAATATTTTTTGTAATTATCAATTAAGGAATGTCTAGTGCGTTTCTTACAGGCTGCAAGCCATAAGACATTTTTTAAAATACGCGACATGGTTCTAGGTGCTATCTTCATCTCCCGAGATAAAAGCTTTTGCTTTCGGACAGGATTTCTTCGAATTCTTTTCCTTACTCTTTTGATCTCCTTTTTTGTACGAACTCTACGTGGACGGTCAGATCTTCTTCTGTCACACATAAAGGAGATTTCGTTTTACCGGTCAATAGCCCGGTACACAAAAATTTGAATAATATCAAGCGCATGGAGGACCTTAACAATTATATTTGGCTCCATACCTACTTTATGTAATGCAATCACAGCGATTCGGTTCCCTTTATTACCACACTCCATTTTAATATCACAATATATTTTACAACATATTGGCGCGAAAAATAAGAATTCACAATGAAAAATCGTGTAAAAATGGTAGATTCCAAATGCAAGAGTGAAATTTTGTTTATTTTTAATTGTAACAGTATTTATGGCTAGACTAAGACTAATATATACATAAACGTAGGACTTTCCAGTTATACTAAACTCATGTGCCAATATTGCCAAGATTTGTACATAGAATAGATTACATGTTAATAAAATCAATGTCTACTATTGTCTACCCAGTTAAGATAATAACAATATTTGTAAAAATATGTCCATTTAATAGTGAATTAAGCTAGCTAACAATAAATATCTACCTACCGCAGGTAGGTATACATTAACGACGGATACGTCCTTTCTCCTTACTGGGTTTGTGTTAATATACTTGTATATTATAAAAGTTTAAGGTCTGTCAACCAGATAAGAGACTTTTGAAGATAGAATATAATTTTTTAATTCTATTTTCCAGAAAAGTTCCTCCATATACTTATCCTAATAAGTGATAAAAGTAGGTATAGCTACTTACTTCATACTAATCCATAACGAGGGGAGTTGGGGTGGGAATTTACACAAAAAAGTTTTTTTGAAGCTTATGCTTAGCCATTAGTTTTTAACTCAATAATATTAACATTGTCAGTTAGTTGATAGTAACAATAACTGCTATTTTAACTTGCCTGGTCGAAACCAGAACCAGAACTTAGCACAATTCATTTCGCTCATTTCGGTTGATCATTCTGACTCCATAGTATTTCAGATGATTTCCGCATAATAAATATGTATGTTATTGGAGGAAACAGATTTACAAAAAAATAACTCTTTTTATTAATATTCTAACCAGATTTTAGGTTTAAAAACATTATTATGTGCCAATGTAACAGTATTTATGGTTATTAAGTTTAACTTTGTGAATAATTAGTTTTGTCTTAATCGTAACTAATTCTGTCCTATCTTTGTCTAAAATCATTAATTATTTATTAGGTTCGAAAGTGAGACTGAATTAAAAGTGTTAGTTATTCCCAAAGCCTAAGTTACTACTATTGTAAGTTTAAGTCTTTACATACCTACGAAAATTAAGAAATTGTAAGTTATATATATACATATATATTATCGTTATTAAGTAAGCACGGCGAAGTTCGGTTTTGACTTAATATTGCTTGACAACAATAATTTTCTTATCCTTCAGTTTTCTAGAATGAGTAAAATCTTATTGTCTATAACACATAGACAATAATATTTTTACCTTTACGCCTCAGCTCCCGCCAAATTTGATTACATATATTGAATATTGTCATTAATAAAATGGTAGGTACAATAAACCCGCGATAAAATAAAAATTGCAAATTACGAAAATAATATTATTTGAATAACACTATTGATGATTTTGATTAGCGATATTCTCGAATTCCTGCCGAACTTAGCCGAACATGTCTTCAATATTTATGTAGCTAGTTTTAAATGCAACTCCTCGTGTTTAAAATATATATCCTCATCAATTATGGTCGAAATAACTTTAAGACTACTGTGTGTTGTAACTTTTACTGTGTGTGGTGTCTGATTATTTTATTCTTACTGCCAATTATTCAAACTTAATTTTACTTCGCCCAATTACAAGTTTGCAAGTAGCTAGCGCAATTGGCTCTTGCGTGTTCAACTAACAAATTATGAATTAAATAAATCTGGTCTATGGGATCTTGACATTATTTTAGTAAGCCGCTCTTTGCTCCCAGTCATCAAACGTTTTGAATAACTGCTCAGCACTCATTGAAAGTAAATCCAACTTGTATAAAAATTACAACAATAAAAAAATCGTGCATTTTAGTGCACATAGTTAATACACTAACTATAGTCTTTTTATTTGACTGTTAAGAGAAACAACAGTAGGTTACTAAATAACTAAAACACTCATAGAAAACAGAGTGGTGTTAGTACAACTACTTCATCACTAAGATTTATTTTCCAAGTGTAGAAAACCCGTGTGAAAAATGTGAGTGTGAAAATAAAGGTCACACACTTTCAGGCCTGAATCAAGATTATAAGAAAAAACGGTAGTATCCTACTTTTGATTTATACAAACACAATAACCGTAGACAACAGTTCACTGCATTCGGAGACAGAAAATGTTTCTATGAGCTATTTGAAGACTCGTGCTTATAGCAGCGTTAATTTTTATTTATAACTAAGTATTAAAATGTAAAGTATTAAATAATTTGAAATGGTCGCTAATCGGTTATACAAGTTACTAAGCATAAGATCCTGTATCAGGGTTTTAATGGTTATTTGGTTATACACCAATTAACTACTTGTATCTATTTTTGATGATTTTCTTTTGTCACTAGGAATTCTAAATTTTAATATGTATGTTAAAATTTAATGTAAATATTATAATACATACAAAAAACTGTGATGAATGTGGCTCATGAATATATTTAACATAAGAATAAATAAATTGTTTTATTTTATACTTGTATATCATGTCAATATACAATTATTATTGAAAGCCGAACGAGTATGTACACTACCAATTCTAATATACACCACACACACTACCAAAAGTAGGAATAAATAAGCACGTTAGCTGAAATGAATAGCCGTATTTTAAGCATGTGTTTTGAATATAGGTCTTGGAGTACACATATTTAGTTAATTGTAATGTGCTCGCCAAAGCCTTGATTCTCTGCTTCCTCTGTTTAATTTTTTCGAGGTTAGAATCTAATATTTAAGTGATGGCCATTAGAAAAGTTGATAAAATTTGTATAGCCTATGTCACCTGGGCCAGTAGTACGGATATATTGGCACCTTATCCCACGGATAAAATAAAAAAAATAGAATAAGAAAGGCAAGCCATTTTTTAAATATGCGTGAGAGAGAGAAGGCTGGCCACTTTTTGAAATAAATATCCCTGGAAATTGCATTGAAATAGATACTAAGTTTCATAGAAATTACAATCAGATTATACATATTTAACACTATTAGCCTACATTTTTTTTTTTGATCTGAGCCTCTTTCTATAAATCGATTCAATAGTTTAGACACAACGGCGGAATATACATACAATGCCACTACAACTGCCAAAACTATAATCAATCCTTTTGGGTTTAGAAAAGAATCGCGTTATTCTCAGAATTAATTGAAATATGTAACACCATTAAAAGCTTTTTTGCTATGGAACAAATGGGTCTATGCTGCCCAAAAAACTCTCGATTCTCCATTATTCTGTATCAATTGCCGCGGTGGTGCAGTGGTAGCGTATGCGACTACTGTGCTTGAGGTCTCGGGTTCAATTCCCAGGGCGGGCAAAATGTTTGTACGATCTGCAAAAATTGTTTCGGAGGTTGGGTTTTTTTATGTACCATACGTATACATTTACGAAAAAACCTATAATCTTTATTTACTTATTTACTTTACTTTATATTTATATCAATTGTCTAGTACCTACTACATAAACTCTGCCTAGCTGGGAACTAGATGGTTGGTTTTCACCCACCTTAGAGCTGAGAAAAGTTGGGAAAACTTATAAACATGTAAAGACGGAAATCGCATTTGAATGTAGAATGAAGGATGAAATTTACATATTATTCAATGATTGACAATAAATACTTTGCATTAATATAAATTATTAAAAAGAAATGTATTAAATATATGTGTGTGAGATATCTGAAATATTCATTTATTTATTTTATATTTTTATCTCTAGCAAAATTAAGACTTGGCTTAAAGGTCTTGTTACCAGGCCATAAAATAACAAAAAAAATGTCTGTGTTATGCCGTAAATAATCGTGGCGTATATCGGTATTCTCGTTACACGCATAAGTCTGTCTAGTTCAGTGCTAGTGTCCACAGTGATTGTCAAATATTTAATTGCATTTATCAAAAATGGTTGATTGTTCTATTTGAAATAGATTCGGCTGCATCGATTTAAATGCAATTTGGCATGGCTTAAAGGGCATGAGCTATGAAAATTACCATGATAACCGATATCCGCGGGCGAAGCCGCTGGCAAAAGCCATATTTTGTTTGAAGTCGATTTTTTTATTATGCTACAAAACGTTTGAGTGTTACTATAGTAATCTCTAAAATCCATTATAAAATTTCCCCAAAACTGTACAGTTTGAGATCCAGCGATTGCGGTGATGACGTACCCAAATTCAATATCGATAGTGCTATCAATAGTAGCGATACAATCGATTTCATCGATATTATCGATACCACAAATTAAATAATACAATTGATTGGTGGCAATAGTATTGATAGGATCGATATTATTACACGATTTCACAATTATTACTATTGATTTTTTTAAACTTATACTATCGATACTATCGATGGTATCGTTGTAATAAATTTAAAAACTATCAATACTATCGAAGGTTTGTAAAACTATTGATAGTATTACGCTATCGTTAGTTTAATAACCGATGATAGTATCGTCTCCCAATTATAGCTTATTAGGCAAATAGTGTGTTTTTTTGGAATAGGGGGCAAACGAGCCGACCTAACGCCTGATGGTTAGCGGTTACCGCCACCCATGGATACCCGTAACACCAGAGGCCTGGACATGTGCGTTACCGGCCTTGGGGGAGGGGGATGAGGGGAAGAGATGGATTATGGGCCTCCGGTATCCTCACTCACTCAGTGAAACATGGCGTAGGCGCTGTTTCACACCGGTTTTCTATGGTATCACTATGGCCGTGGTATCACTACGGTCGAACCTGCCCATGCATGCCGAAGCGTGGCTCTCCCACGTTGTGAAATCATTCTCACTCACTGTGCTTCGACTGTATTCGAATACACTTTAGGATTAATATATTACATAATAATTAAGTTACTTAACATTTTTTTTGAGATATTAACTGGTTCTGTAAATAATTATTGGACGATAATACTATCGCAGTTTATTAAACTTTCAATATTGTGAACTATCGATATTGTCAATACTAATGATAGTATTACTCCTAAACATATTCAGGTCTTCAATAGTACTAATACTGTCGATAGTATTAATACTTTCGTTGCTAATAAAGTTAAGTTAAGCAGTCGGTCCCGGTTGTTATCAAAGGATAACAGTCGTGAAGCTTAGTTGGAGGCCTTTGAGCGGCTTAAAAACATCCAACAGTAAGATTCCGTAGCCACAACGTTGTCTTACCAGTCCCCAACCCGCACTAGGCCAGCGTGGGGACGTATGGTCTTAACCCTCTCCTGATGTGAGACCCGAGCCCAGCAGTGGGACATTGTGGGTTCTTGATTGATTGATTGATTGTTAGTAAGTATGCACGTGTAGTAGTAAGACAGTACTGGTACACACTTATATTGAAATATGTACAATAATTTGTGCATAAGCAAACTAGCAATCTAAAGAAACCAACTAAAACACGAACAGAGAAGTTTAACTTCACAAGTTCCCATTAATATTGATAGGGAAAGAAATGAACTAGAGCACTAATTTCTTAAGTGCTTTAACTATTTTTCAAATTAATTAACAACAGCACGCTGCCAAACTTTAGTATTTTGTTTGCGGACATTATTTAGGGTACCAAAGACAATCCGAATTCGGATTATGGACTGTCGAGGGGAACAAAGAAAATAGAGACTTATAGTTCAGTGATTTTGTCATTAACGCTCAAAATATCATAAATTTGAAATTTGTTGTCTACACTGCTCGTTCTTTCCTATATCAAATCTCCGATACGATTCACTCGTTCGTTTGTCCCGAGGCTCGACGGGCGCGATCCGCGAAAGACCCAAGCCGACAACAGCCGCTGAGCCGTTCACTCATCAAGCAATAGTGTCCTAAATTAACGAAGTACAACTACATCGAGGAAAATTCTTTGACAGGAATGAATTCCTTGTAGTACTTAGTTTAGGAACGAGTGAAACGACAGAAGTCAGTAGCTAGCGCATACATTATAATCTATGGTTAGCGCATTGACAATCCCCATTGAGTTAGCGTTTATCGTTCCCCTCTAACTCATTATTGTTTATTTATGTTACTTTTTGTCATTTAACGAACATATTAGTTTTGGTTGCTACAGTTCTCTTTGCAGAAGGAGGACTTTAAATCCATTCAGCACCTGTTTATTTAAAACAAATTACTCTCACGATTTATTATTTTTTTATAAATGCCACAAATATTTCAAGTACTACGATGTTACAAATGTTTAACTTTTCAGGTAAGTTAAACTTTTAAAAAATCTTTTGTTTTTATTTATGTTATTTAAAAATAACGTAACAATTTCAATATCTTTTTTTAATGTTTTAAACGAAATTAGGTTCACCAAACAAAAAAATCAAAAAAAATGGAATGCAAACTATGTAGTGAGAAACAATCTGTTAAGAGACACTATGGAATAGGAATAGCTAAAGATTGTAGACTGCACGTACAAAAACTTAACAGTATGAGAGGAGAAATTGATGAACTGAAATGTGGCCAAATGCAAATAAATTGTCAGAGTGATGAAGAAGGTGATGATATGGAGCTACTGGAATCTATTCAACCAGTTTCTCAGAAACAATCAGTAAGCAGTAAATGGTCTGGGTATTTAGAAGCTCCAGAGACAGTAGATGAAGATAAAAATGAGTCTATGTATTTGGGTAATGCAGAAGTTGTTCTTGAAATCCCCAAAAAGCGCAGAAAACTATCTAGTAACTATTGTAAGAGTAACAGAAACTTTGCATCTACAGCATCAAATGCAAGTCATAGCACAGAATATGGTACATATCCTAAGACTGAGGTTTTAGTACCTTTGTCTAATGATCCTACACAAAAATCTAAGAATCATTCAAATGTGGAGGAAATCAAAGAACTGTATTCTGATAACCAATCATTTGAAGCATCTAATGTTCAATGTAACGAGAATATTCCACCTGTAGTTAATAAACAATCAAAATGGGCTGAATATATTGAAGATGAAGACTCAGTCATAAAGCCGTCAACTTTTGTAAATGCATGTCAGTCCCACAGTCATATATTTTCATTATGTGATGATAATGACCTGGATGATGTGTTAAAAATATAACTGGAATAATATTTTTTTTATTTAATTGATTAAATTTGGCAACTGATAAATTGGTTGGTAGATATTTTATGAAAGCTATTTTAACCAAGGTTTGGTTAATATAGTTTGTTGTTATGGTTTTTACTTTTCGATTAATTAATTCTGTATAAATTACTATTCTTACTTGTTTAAATAAATTATAGACTTCCTAACCCCTTAAAATTATGGTAAAAATGAATGATAACTTGATGTAGGTGAAAACAAACACTTTTAAAATGTTTTAAAGTGCATGGTTAAGAAATGCTATTATGTTACATCTATTTTGGTAAATAAGTTCTGTCAGTCTCTGATGGTGTTAAGAACTTACCATGTTGCACTTCATATCAACAGCCTTTAACAGTCCATTGCTAGACCTAGGCCACTTTGGCCTACTATACCCTAGTTGCATGGGTTGGAATTGTTGTTTAAAATACACAATACCCATTCATAAAATCTCCAAAAGTAATTTGTTAGCGTTAACAGAATGTACACCAGGTTGGGTCATAGATATTTAGTATTTCTTAATTAATCAACAAAATTCCCATGTGAGTGCACAATAAGGTTCATTATTAGAAAGTTGTTAAAAAAAAACATATTTTTCGAATAGTTTTATTATTACAACCAATACACATTTATCATCACAATGGCAACATTTTAATATCACTTTTATTAATGTCTACTTGATAAATAGTGAGTGTACTACAGTCATACTCTTACATCATAACATCTACAACCAACTTTAATGATTACATCCAGCAGAAGACATACCTCGTAAGTGGTATACACAATACTTGCATGTTTGTCCCAGATGGGCTTTAGTATACTTCTAAACAAAACTATGATAATTTTTGTACAAATTAGCCTTCAGCCCTAGGGTAGACTAAGCAGAAAGGTCACAGCGCGAGGGTACCGAAAATCCTTAAAAACAATCACAACGTTTACGACGATTTCAAAGGCGCCACAGTGGGTGTATAACTTATTAAATACTAGCCGTCGCCTGTGACTCGCTCACGTTTAATAAAAAGTTTCATATGTTATTTCCTATATCTCCAAGAATATGTGTAAAATGTTTCATGATGATCGGTTAAGTAGCTTTCACGATTAAAAGTAGGTTATCATGAGAGAAAACATACTATTTCGATGAACAAAGGGCGGCGTTGTGTACACACTATATCAATTTTATTTAAGAATAAAAAAATTGACAATCATAACCGCAGAATATTTATTTAAAGCTTAATTTACACCGACTCATAGAAAGATAGATCTATAAAGATTATTATAACATCCGACTCTTGATATACTCTTATATCTAGATCTAGTGTTTCAATAAAAAATGTAAAAAACAAAAAAAATTATACTTATTAATTTTTCATTGTTCTTTTGGTCAGGCAGTGAGAAATTACAATGTTTAAAAAAAACAGCTTATGTAGTAAGTAACAAGATGTCCTTAAGAAGTAGATATATACTCGTATAATTACTTAAATATTCTGAAGACTAAAGACAGTCAGAATTTATAGATATACATTTAAGAATACATAGGTACAGGAAGCCCTAGGTTCTACTTTCGATGTATAACAAGAATACCTTAGAAAATACGTATGTACCAGAGAGTACCTACTTATATTTTTTTTCATCGTCCTTTATACTTTTCGTTTAGATTCGGTAATGGATAATTCGTTAAATTAATCATGGTGTTACTCCGACTTGTGTCACCTTGCAGCTGTGTATAGTTGTAACCATAATTAATACCTAATTATCATTATTGCTCCCGCCCCGTGCAGTCTGCCTAGGTCCCCTCAAAGTTGAGCAGAATGTCTGCTTAGTGTCATATTCCAGAAGAAACTAGTGATTTGATGACTAGTAGGGTGTCATGTGCCTACGTTTATGAAGCTCTCGCGCTCGCGCATAACGTCGTCCGTAGCTCCACCGCCACGCCCTGTTGACAGGAAAATTTATTATTGCAGAAAGTAATCAGGCAGAAGACCAATGCCGATCGCGTTTACTTTCACCCTTAAGTTCCTGTATTTTAAAGCAGAATAAGTTTTGAAAAGTTTGGTAAATCGCTCTAAATGTCTCTCATAATAAGAAAAAGCTAATTTTTCATATAAAAATAGGACTATGGGATGGCCTTTTTAGTTAAATAATGTTTTATATTTGATATATGTATATGAAATAGCGAACCTTTCGTTATATCCCACGTTTTCGCCTCTATACATGTGATCTTCAAAACGGTTATCAAAACGTCTACTCGCAACTTCCTCATTACCTGCAAATTTAAATGGAGTTACTATGTATGTACATATTCCTAATAGTATTGACTGAGAATGTAATATAACATGTAAAACTAAGCAGGGCAACAGTACTACAGAGAACGAAAATTTGAAACAAACCCTACACCATCCTGTCAGTGTAGCGTAATATAATAGGCCAAAAACTCTTTATTAAGGAGAGGCAAATTTCCATTAGTGGCCCTTGATGTGTGATATGAAGAACTTACCGAGAGGGTTAGAATGTGAGAACCGTCTACATGAAGGACCTCTACAGCTGAGCAGTTGTTGCAACTGATTGTGAAAGTAATCTTTCTCGGCTGGTGTCAGATACTTCACTCTGTTTTGAGTTTCAAAAGGATCTACGAGAAAAGGGACACTGTATTAATATGATTTGCACGAGTTAAGTTTATAATTGTGATTGCTTTGAATTTTGCTTACTAACCGATTCTCAAGTTGTAATAAGTCACTAATCCTGTAATAAATTCGCAGTAGAGAAGATTGTGCGTCGCATTGATAGTCCGGACACAGTTGTATGTGTTATTAGAGGTACTCATACAGAAACAGAAGGGGCCCGACGTCCAGAAAGGTGCTGTGCGCCAGTGGTCATTGTCGTGACGGTAGCAGTTCATACGTTCTGACTCGCATAACTTTTCCAGTTCGGCCTACGTACATAAAACAAAAAACGTGTTACACATTCGATAGAAATTAAGTTAAATATATTTGGAAATGGATATTTTTTTATTCATAGTCGATATACCTGAACTACGCATATAAAGTTTTAGGTTTAATTAACAAGCCTGGCTTCTGCACTTTGCTAACATATTCATACCTACCCTCTTTCTAGCCTTTCTTAACTTCTTTTGAAGTAGTTGGGCTTTCTTTTTTCTTTGCTCTTCTCTAGCTTTTTGTGCTGCTTCTAAATAACTATGACCAGCTCCTTTTGATTTTCTGTTGTCAAAACAAAGAGATTATAAATTTAACTTTAGTTCGGAGGTTTACCACTGTTACAGCATTTTTTAAATAAACACATACCTGTTTTCTTCACAATAGCAGACGTGCTTATCTTCATTCTCTATAAAAAGTGGATGCAAGCGTTTCTGGAACACGTCAACGGGTTTGTCAAATATACCCATAATTTTAGAAGTTCTTTTGTTTGGGTTTCTTTGTTCATATTCTGAAGCATCAAGCCGCGCTGGACCAAGATTTAATGCTGTCATTGTAGTGTGTTTAAAAGAAATAGGATTAATAGTAGAAGTACTTATTATGCTGTTAGTTGTACTACTACCGCTCAAGGTAGATATGCTTGATTGTGTCGAAGACCTCTCAGTTGACAAGATTGCGTCTATTGCAGAACTAAAGATGTTCACTTTTTGAACGAATAATTCTCCATCACTGGAATTTGAATCAGCTGAATGTTTGGTAGTTACATCTAAATATTTAGTGAATTCAGTTGTTATTTCTGGATCAGTAGTAAGTATAGTACTTTTAGCATCTTCCACACTGGTTTGGTCTAAGTAGTTCGCATCTATAATAGTAGTTGTCATCTGTTGTTTTAGTATCTCTGCCTTGTAATTGGTATCATTTATAGCTGTTCCGACTTCATTAGTTATGTTAGTTGTGTGAGAAAGTGTCGTAGGAGTTATAGTAGTAGTTTCATTTTTAGTTTGTATACCAAATACATCTTCTTTAGTTTTAGCATGAATTGGGACTACATACTCATTCGACTGTCTTAACTTTTTCTCTTGACTGGTACTGTTTCTATGTTTTGGTTTAATTCTGTGCACTCTACTTGTTTTTCGTGAATGTTCTTTTGAGCTAGTACGTTCATGTGTTACGTTATTATTAAAAAGATGATTATCAATGAGAGCAGGATGAACTGTTTGAATTTCAGTAACAGGCTTGGCCGTTTTCAAATGTCTCTTTATTTCCTTTAAGTCTTCTAACTTAGTCTTTAATTGCCTTATTTGATCTTCTAAACTCAATCTGTTAGTATGCCATGCTTTAAGATCATTGTAAATAATCTGTGAACAGTTCACAGTTCCATCTTTTTCTATCTTACATTCTAAAGACGATTCATTGTTATTTATGATGGCATCTTTTTTCTTATGTTTATTATGATTCCAGTTGTGCTGAGCCCTACGTTTAGTTCTTTTATGATCTATATTTTCTTTGGTACGTTCATAAGCTTCTAGAAAAGCTTCAGTTTCTGTTATGAGTTTATCTATTTTATCTCTTGTATACATATTTTCTTGTTCATCAATAGGTTCGTTTCTAAAACTCAAGTGCCCTATACTTGGGTTTTCCTCTAGAATACTGTCGACTGTATTAGGCTCATACACATCATTGTCTATAGATCTGCGACTGCGAGTAATATTTTCTTTAATAATTTCCCCGGGTCGTCTGGCTATAGTGCCATCAGTCTCAAGTCGTGTATAAACAAGTCCACTAGGTGTGAAGCAAGCACATTTCTTAGTACTCATTTTCGATTGTCCCGTAATCGGTTCAGTCTGTAAAACAGATAGATAAGACTTTTAAACCAAAAAATAATAGCAAAAGAGGATTAATATTATTACCTACAGAATTTAAGAACGATGTTTACCTCATATCTACATTTATGCCTTCGCCAACGCCCATTTACCAGAACACATTTCCATTTTCTTCCCGCTGAACATGGCGCACGCAGTTCGGCTTTGGAACAGTCAGCGGCGATACGTGCTGCCTTGGTTTCTAGACTGTAGTCGCCTACTTCTGTCAGATAATTTGTAAGGTTTTTTTTATTAGATATTAACGATCTCATTTATATAGTTTCATTTTAAGTTCAGGTAGGTTCGTATTTTTTGTGTTGTTTTTTCATCTATTTTTACTCAAAAAGAAGCTATGTGTAACAATATAAATTAAACTTACGGCCAAAGAACTGATTCGCTGGAGCTAAAAAGTTGGGTTGCTCCTCAGCATTAAGCACCTTTTCGATACTCGCTTCAAGAAGAGGATTATGACTCTCATTCGTTATCAGTGGCTCGGCAGATTTTTTTATAGCATCACTGGTATCGCTCTCTGCGCTTTCCTTTAAATATAGAAATTGATTAGTTTAAAGCTTAAAACATTCAATTGACATTGCACATGTTATGTCTACTGACATAACATATGCAATGCAAGACATTGACATGCAAGACATACTTGTACAAAGCAAGACACAGTTTGGTATGAATATTAAAATAGCAAGCAAAGTTGTGTTAATATTATTAACTTGGTTACAGAAACTGCGTAACAGTACTGTGAACCGTGGTGAGTTAACTTTATTGTATTTAAAGAAATACTAATAAAAAGCGAAGCCAAGTAAGTACTCATAATTCACTATGCTGCTATGTATCGTTAAACAGAAGTCATTGTTATGTGAGAAATACTAGGATTAATTTTTATAGATGTGACATACATTTTTACCTACAATCTACTTTTAAAAAATATTATAATGATTATAATGTGCTGCATTTGTATTTACATTGCAGTGTAAATTACAAGATCAAAGCCAAATAAAGTCAAAAACTCTTATATTGTTTATGAAGCACCTATTTTACGATAAATGAATGAGGTTCACGAATAGCCGCATCATATTTCTGCAACGCTTGAAGGTTGACTGGTAGATAATGCCTAATGGCATTAAGTCCGCCTTTGTACTTCATGTGCATAAATAAATAAATAAATAGCTGTTATGTGTGTGGTTGTTAACAAATAGTAGTATAGTAACTCTTGAAAATTTATTAAAAGCGATGGTTAGCGTGGCTTTCTTATTATTTAAAGCATCCCTTTCTATTCTCACATCATTATCATCATCATCATCGTCTGGTTCTAAGAAGTCGTCATCATCGGTATCTTCTTCAAAGTCCCCACTCTCGGATGATTGGGGGGATAAAGTCGTCGCTCTGTTCTCGTTCATCTCCCGGCTGTATTTATTCTCACGAGAACGGTGGCCTAGACCATTCATTTCTCGGCGGCCAGAACTGAAAATTAACATTTTATACTTATTAGTATAGATTTTAAGGTTTACTTTTGATTTTCTTATGATTTATTATATTATCCGTACTTGTAAACTTACTATATAAAAACTGACTATTGGAAAACTGATTTAAAAGATCCAAGTCAACATTTTCAACACTCTCAACTAAATATTTTAGAGTTAAATTGAAATAGGAACATTGTCTCATTGTGTGTGTGTCATTACCAAAAATTATCTAGTAAGACATAGTTCTAAAATATTTCTTACCTTTCAACTAAGAATGTATCGGGCCAGTGCGTACTTGCATGTCTTCTCCGTCTTGGTTGTAGCAGAGGTAATAAGGAGCGGCCATCCATATGCGCTGGTGGCTCCACACCACCCATGTCTAGGAACGTCGGAGCTAAGTCGATGTTCAGGACTATGTCGTCCACACTGAAAGAAAATGATAATAATAATAATATTTTCGCACATCTGACCGACAACGCCATCTAGTTTCAAACAAAGCGATTGTAATATGGAAGCTAGATTGAGCAATAGAATACTTATAGACTACATTTTTGTAAGTACATACATAATTATTATATATAAATATATAACACCCAAAACCTAGAAACAAATATTTAAGGTCATACAAATATTTGGTCGGATCCGGTAATCGAACCCGAGACAGCACAGCAATTATATACGTAAGAGATGTTTAGACCTAACGGCGATGTTTCCTGAAACGCTAGTGGTTCTTAGTCAGGTAGTCAGACCTCTTCTTGATAAAGAGAAAAGGTTTTAAAACAAAAACGGGGTAATCAAAGAAAAAACCTAATTTTCTTGGTCTGTTAATAATAATAAAAGTCGGACTTTAAATAATATTTTACGCTTATTAAAGTGGAACAGTGTCGTACGCTTGGGTGGCTCAATAATAGGTACTTTAATATGACTCGCCACTTGAACAGTGGTCAAGATAATAAATGATTGGCTTCAGCGAATCGATGCAAGCCAGTATCTTTGTAATTTAAATTTAAAACGATTTAGAAACTTTAGAACTAACATTAAAATAATAAAAAAATCCTTTTTATGCTATAGTTTCAAACTCCAAACTCTTGTAGTGGAAAATGGTGACATCCACAAGCTATAAACGGCGTTACTTCGTGTTTATATTTATGTATGTTTATTAATATTGGTTTCTAACGTACATTAAAAAAATCTTAAAGTACTATTTTTAGCGATTACATTGTTAACATAGAATATAATAGAAACGTACACAGTGCCGGGTTCCACACCAGGTCCTCGCACCAGGAAAGGTACTCTAATGTCGAACTCAAAGGGAAAGCTCTTCCCCTTGACCAAGCCGAATTGTCCCAAGTGGTATCCGTGGTCAGAAGTGTATACCAGGTATGTGTTATCCAGCTCACCCAGCGACTTCAACTCTTGATAAACACGTTCAACAGCCTGCAAAAAACAAGAGTTTTACAGTTAAAACGTTTTTTAATAACTAATGTTAATTTAGATTAGTACAATTTTCAAATTATAAAATAGCCGCCTATGTAATCATAGACGGCTATTTTATAATTTGAAAATTGTAACCTGTAACTTGTTTAACACTAGCACTAATGTGCTTGACAAGTTACAGGTTATCGTAGATCTAAGATTTACAATTTACCGGCGGTTTAAATAAGTAGATAAGGTAAAACTTTGACTTCATGTGACCCGAGATGGAGAATTTAGTCGCAACCACACGACAGGTGTTTGTCACACAGTACAATATGACTGTCTTTGGTATATCAGTACAGTGATATACTTTAAACACCTATAACTACATAGATATTTGTGGGTACAGCTTATTTGAATCTGGTACAAACCTGAGTACCACCAAAAGTCCTTGGTGATACCTTGATGTTTGCTTTAGACGAAATATGAACCAATGTAAATGTATTACGTAATGTAATGTAAACACATTTGTGTTTTTCCACTTAGGTACAAAGAATATAATAAACACGTATCCGTCTGGGGTTTCTTATCTTTACCCAAAACTTAAAATTGACACATTATATAAATAGTTGGCATACGGAATCTAAGCAAGTATAAAAATAACCTTTATTAGCGAATTAAATATTTAAACTTTCAATAAAAACACATAACGAGACGTTCTTGATTTTATGAGAACATGAATGTGCTAAATTGTTCACTTACGTACCATATCAACACTCTGGAGCGTTTGCAATCGTTTAGTCATCAGCAAGTCTGTGAACTGACGATGGATGGGTTTCATCTTATCAGTCACTCGCAGTATCCATTGCTTGTCCGGATTTGGAGCCAAGTCGTAAGTCGGTGTACTGTAAATTGATAGTAAATTTAAGTTAAATAAACACAAACGACTTATTTATTGTATTTTTGAATGTGAATTTAAAATAATGTTAATGTGGTTTTATATTTTATGATTATTGGTGGTCGTCCAGAGTTCGAACTTGATGATAATTTATAACATTTGTTGATAAAAATAAATTCTCCTATAGATACAAATGACAATACCTATAAGGATTTCACGAGCAAGGCAAACGAGATAAACTAGAGTAAATCATACTGAATATTTCTAACTATTCAGTATGATTTACTCTATTATGAGTATGATATATCGATTAAATACATTAAATTATATACATTATTAGTTGTAGGTCTATAATAATTACAACTTATAGTCTGCATTAGTCCAATAATCACAAGTGCGTAAGTATTACTTAACAAGCGCTGTTATTGAAAGAGTTAGTTGCTTCTTAAAACGATTATCGTCTTCTCTTAGCACTTAAGACAGACAAACCATTAAGTTTGTACGAATACGAATACAAAACACACATGAAAGGAAAGTACCTACATAGTGTAGGTAAAATTTGTAAACCTATTTATTAATTGAAAGTTCCTCCTATATCATCCTCCATTTGAAACTAATTTTGTAATTTTTAAAACAAAAAGTAGCTCTAAATATACACATTCTGCAGTATTAGAGAATGCGTTATTACAGATTTAAAGTTCATTTTAGACTTTTTTTAATCCGCTCTTGTCGGCACAGCCGGAGGACAGGTTCCATGAGATATGCCCGACCACACAATACGTTCGATTTCTGAATATTAAATTCGCCAGGGTTACCATATCAATTTAAAAAGATAAAAGTCGGCAATTTTAGGTCTGTCTGCTAATAATAAACCTTATGCCGTCCAAACGATAAAGTCATAACTTTAGGTATCTTTGACTGATGCAGTTTTACGACTAATGCAAAGATGTGGGTTTTATAAAGACAGGTATTTATTGGATAGTTATTCAAATAAAAAGAATTATATTATTTTAGCTTGTATGTCGGTTATCGCGGCAAGGAGGAAAGGAGCCTATACACTTTCTCAAGAATCACAGTATCTCTATGTCAAATTTCATTGAAATCGGTGCATTGTCTTTCTGGAGTCAAGCCATTTGTTTTAATCCTCGGTTTTTCGCATCCAGCTCCAGCCAGCCTTCTTGCGTAGATCATCATTGCCCCTGGGCTGTGGACGTCCTACATTACGTTTGTCAAAGTATGACCTATATCTATGTACTGAATTGTATTTTAAATTTAATTAATTTAGGTACAAGTATCTACAGTAACAGTGTTTGGACAACGAAAGCTGTCATGGTTCTTACGCTTTTAACTTGGGCCTAGGTAGCTAAGGTAGCTTTGGATAATTTTTCAGTTCTAAATGATTATATATCGAGATGCGCTCATAGTCCAGTTGCACTCGGTGATTAGCAACAATCAGCGAGGGCAAGCCTCGACGGCGCGGTCAGTGGGTGGGTGACCGCTGGTGGCATGTTACCATGAGCGTCTCCGTGATTCGGAGGTTCACGTTAAGCAGTCGGTCCCGGTTGTTATCATAGGATAACAGTCGTGAAGCTTAGTTGGAGGCCTTCGGGCAGCTTAAAAACATCCAACGGTAAGATTACATAGCCACAACGTTGTCTTGCCAGTCCCCAATCCGCACTTGGCCAGCGTGGGGACGTATGGCCTTAACCCTCTCCTGAGAGGAGACCCGAGCCCAGCAGTGGGACATTATGGGTTGTTGATTTGATTTGATTTGATATATCGAGGTGGCTTATAGCAGAAACTTAAACTGCTGAAACCACATATTAGGACTATCGTCAGTAAGTTGTTGTTAACCCTGAGCTTTGCGTAGGGTCTTGCCCTCAATCCTATTGGATGCCCGCGCCAGCGCGGCGCCATTCTATATTTTACAGACTGTAGATTCTTTGTAAATATTTTTGACGTTGCCTGGTGACTCAGTAACAGATGCAGATATTTGAGTTTTATCTGTCCATCTATCCTATGGTCTAGCATTAATTTTAGTGAACGGGTAGAGACCTCCAATTTCTTAGAAGACCTTATAGTCTTAGACCTGGTACCCTTGTATAAGACTTAAGAAAGTTTCATATCTACTGCTTTAACTGCACTGTATCACGGATATATTGATTGAAAAATAACTATAGTCATAAAGTCATCTCAAATACCTATAAAATATATAGGGTTTCAAATACCGTATTAAAAATTAACCTATTATTGTTATTTATCCGCTACATACATACAAGTGGTTTATCTTTGACAAGTCGAATCTTTGAATAATCGATACGGGTAAAGCAGTAAGAAATAAACTTTTTTAATATTTAATCCATATAACTAACAGCTAACAAGAAAAACTTTATTGAACTTTAACCCGACCGCGTAAAAAGTATTGATAAAATTTAAATATATAGCCTATATAGCCTGACACTTCCTTCTTTAGGCGCTGTGGAAAATATAACCATACATAGCTTGCCAAAACTATTACCCCACAACCTTATGTCTGTGTAGCAGGGTAAAATGTTAGGAAAATACCACGAGGGAAAAATAATGTAACTCTTCCACTCTACAGACGCCTTAACATACTAAGCTGTTAAGACGGTTCGGCATATGGTTTGTTTCAAGTATTCATCCTCCTTGTAGTGATGATGTCCTGCGAGATTTGCTCCCTTAGTTGCCTTTTGAAACACCCACCTAATTATTCCAATTAGGGGTAGTGACTTTCAATATTTTTAATCCATCGCCACCCGGAGAAGTTACTACTACTTGATGAACGATCCTTATCGTATCGAAGTATTGACATTTATATTTTAATAATTTATCGGAATAAAGTTTGTCTTGTTTATTTGTATCGGTAAAGCTTTTAACTGTAGACAGTAAAGTCGTCGGACCAGGGTTGCCAGATGCGAAAAAATATGCGAATTTGGTATATATTTTTAATGGCAGCAGTCTTTTTTATACTGTATCGCCTGATATAAAGTTGGTACCCCTAACCATCCCTCGACCTATGGAGCTTGTAGAAAAGGGAGGATTTTAAACAAGAGTTTCGGCCGATACGAAAAGAATCTCACAAACATAGTTTGGGTGAAATGACTTTATGTGAGGTCTCTCAAGTTATTATTTTGAGGCGGGAAGCGTCAAAATAGTTGAATACTGATCCCTAAAAGAGTAGACATATATAAAAACCTGTTACCTAATAAACATTTTGCCATCTTTAAGAAGTAAGGAAAAGAAAAAATGCAAGCAGAAAAGCCATATCTACACCCAAAACACTCATTTCTAAGTTACCATAAGTTCAAATACCCATCTGTGTCGGAATCAGATTCGATTTCACTATCCGAAAATAAATGTAAAATTA
The DNA here is from genome assembly GCA_003709505.1 of Hyphantria cunea. Lineage (NCBI taxonomy): Eukaryota > Metazoa > Arthropoda > Insecta > Lepidoptera > Erebidae > Hyphantria > Hyphantria cunea. The sequence continues at coordinate 55,058 of PKRV01001461.1, forward strand.
TTTTTCACGTCATAGGTTTGCTAAAATGTTTAACAACCCTATCTCCAACGGGCATTATTTATGCGGAGATCGGCGCAACGACAGACGTACCTACCAGTCGAATGTTTCAACTGTACGATAAATCAACTCATTTAAGGAAGTTGCCCATTAATAAGATGTAAAATATGCACATACATACATTTTTGTAGTGTATTTATAAACCACTCCGTTGCAACAATGTCTGTAATTATTCTAATTTAAAAATACTTTGATTTTATTACTTGTCTATTACCACTAGTCTATTAAATTGTTTATGAATTTGTGTTTCTACAGTAGATTTGTCCAAAAGCAAAAGGCAAAGGTTGCCTGTAAGAAATTGCTTTTTAGCGATAATACCGCCACTTGTACATAGTCATTATATTGTTTAACTCATAAATATAACTGTACAAATTGAAGTATAATAAAGCTTATTCTATTCTTTTCTATGTCTAATGATATTTTCATCGCTTATTAATTGTTAGTACTTATTTGATTTTTGAGAAATCAATGATTACCGTTAATTTGCCTCTCTAGTTTGCGTGTATTAACGATAAAAAAGATAAATTAGTTTGCCTCGTGAAAAGATAAATCAATTCTTTACACAAGAGTTGATTAAAGTTCAGATTACGTTAGGCAATTCTTTAGTAAACCTATGTATTGAATCTTTAATAAGTAATTGCGACTTCGCTGAATAACCGAACAGGTAAAGCTCTTCTCAAACTTTGAGTTTGCCAAACTCAAAGAAACACGCCAATCATAAAGTTCTGGGTGGTTATACTTAGGTACTTAATCGTACTATAAATAGTAAAGCAAGCGATATCTACTTTAATGAATTTTTGTTATTATTTTGACGTAGGTGGTCTAAAAAGTTTCCGGCCTATCGATGTTTTTTAATTTTATTATTCTACATAGTCTCCTTGCACTTTATAGACTTCTAATAGCGATGCACAAAGATGCACGGCATTCACTAGTTTTTATTAACGAGTGTTGCTATCTTTACGTTGAAGTTCTGAGACTTTTAAAACCACCCAGTTTGTCGTATTTCTCTTACGACTTAATAAGTTATCAATCTTACGGAGAAGACGGCATATTCAGACAAATAATTGACTATATATCTGCTATACCTAGTTATCCGCTTACATGTAATAATAAGCCTATTAAAAATAAGTGTAAAGGTCAATTTATTACAATTTAATGGTTTACTAGTACACAAAAACAACTGTTGTTATAAAATAAGCTATAAATATCTGGTATTTTCTTAGCAAACATTTTGTTCAGCGGCTACGAAATTGATTGAACAAAGTAAAAGCTGGGCTGTCTGTTTTTGAAAGATCTTGTTTAGTGAAATAGAAACTTGATAGACGTTTTAATCTGCCAGTACGAAGTATATATTTTTTGTTATAATTACAAAAAATAGACCGAAAATTCTCTTATTTCGAGAAAATGTTATTTTTACATTTTTAAAGTGGTTAAAACAAACGTCGTATACTTAAGTCTATCGCAATGTAGCTATCGTGTACATACATTATACATATTTGTTGCAGGTGGGTAAGTCTTGGGACACAGGTATATAACTAGGTACCTGTATTGTTTTGTATTTAGTACATTAACTATTCGGCAATAATTCATGTAATATTTAAAATTGCATGAACGAAATAACATTCATTATGAGACTATGGAAATGAACCGACATTGCTTTTGCTTAAATGAAATAAAAAAACAAAATGGTTTTAATGTAAAGTTTCATTTGCGACAGTAATTATGCCAAAAGCTTATCCTAGGTACCTCTATCTAGCTTCATCGTATCAGCTATAATGTCATAACAGCTAGATAAAGAAAACAGTCACTAGTTTACTCAGATTGTTAAACAGTTATCCAGAAATAAATTAAGCGTCATGCGGAGACACATTTTCAGAATAAACTCAAATCGGAATGAGAACCAATCTAATGCATATTCAAAATGCATGCAGGCAACAGACCGGGCGACGTTGCAGCAAATTAAGGCGACGCGATACGCTCGACGTGCAATAATATCGTGCATCGTGACAACTGACAGTTGCTACCTAATGCAACATCTGCTGTATATGATTGTTGAAAGACACATTTCCATAGCGGGATTATAATGCCACGCTTCTAATGGAATATGGAAATACTTCTGGGTTCTGTTCGATATCGTACAAACGTATGTACTGTTCTTTATGTATCAATGGCTGTTGTCTGTAAGAAATTTAAAATAAAATCCATACAAATATTAAAAATTCGAAAGTATCTCTGTCTTGTGTTTACAGATAACTAGTGAACCACGTTGGATAAAGTTTATTATGGATTTAAAATAGATCCTTTGATTCTTGAGGGACATAAGCTCCTAATTATCGCGATAGCCGACATTCACGTTAATTTCAAAAGCTAGTATTAAATAATAATAATATATTGGTCAGCACAAGTGGTGCCATCACTCAAAGGCAATCTCTTACAGACAACCGTGCAAAGAATTTGGATGTAAGTCGCGTTTTACATTGTCTTTATTTCATGAATTTTCTGTTTTTCATTTCATCATTTTTGGTGGCCGTTTTTCATTGTATGTCGTAAAATCGAAGTGTAAATATTTTAATTATAAATAAATGGAGATAAGAGTGTTAAAATTTCTTTTATGATCGTTGTTTACAGAGGTGACATCATAATTTCACGCCCACACAAATAAACAGCTTGTCTATCTTAAGCTGATTGATTTTAGCCTGAATAGAACTTGTAAACATAACAAAGCATATCATACTATACCCATCTTTCTGTGAATTTTAGGACATATACGTCTAAACATTTTTAAACAAACTCATTAGGTATAGGTACAACCAAACCTATGCAAATAGATAGATACGGTTTCACCGCTTTGGTTAGACCTAAGGAAATCTGTGTATGTTCTATGCAGGAAGTCTAGACGAATGTTGGCATTTTTCAAATAATATAGAACTACAATTCTTAGTGTCTGTTTCATCAATTACTGATGTGTTCTGGATAGCTTATGTGACAGATGGTTTGACACATTTTATTTAGCAGATACGTCAAATTATCTGTCATATAAGTTATCCGAAACTTATATGTAATCGGTGAAACAAGGCCTAATTTGTATGTAAATAAAAACGAGAATCAAAAATTTTACTGAATTAATAGAGGTGTGTGATACCTTTGGACTAGTATAAGCATGTCTTGAATAGGATTCCAAAATATAACGTAAGAGGGAGTTTAAACATTCTTATGAAACATAAATCACCTTCGCACTGGCTTCCTGAGTGGAACTCAAATTATTCAGGCCACGGCGCCCGCCGTAAGTGTTCGTGGAAATTTCGGAGAGCGCGAGGGAACTCGCGAAAAAGGTCATTTGTGATTATGAACACGACACGACTTAGCTCGGTATAAAATGGGCAACTTTATACGTTATACTATATGGAAGTTATAAAATGGTAAGGCTCTAAAACTTTTAATACCAGCATGAATTATTAACCTGAGAGCGAACGGGATGCATTGACAAAGATTAAGGAAACGCTGGAGAGATAGCAGTCTATGTATGTTTGTATGTTCCATTACGACTACGATCTTCATAAACGAGGTGTCAATAGATTCGAAATCATGGCCCGGGTATGACACCCGGCTATATCATTTTTTTTCAAAAGGTTTTACGTAGTCAGGTTATTGATTTTACGACTTTTTCCTGTTTATATTTTTATTTACCTAAACTAACTTATAGGATGTGAATGCACGCTAAATGTTACATCAAAGAAAACGAATGTAAGTCTTTAAATCCATTTTAATACACATCTGGAAAGATAATTACGAAATTAAAATTTATCGTTTCCAGAAACTGCTTCTCCAAGATTTTTTCACAAATGTTTCCAATGAAAGCTGATGACTAATGAAAACTTACTATAAAACGCGTATGTTGTATAAATAATCTTATCAAACTTTCAAAACGACTACGCTGTCTTGTGCCAAAACAATTTGACTATATTTAGTGAGTTTCGAAGTCATCGTTACGTTACAACTGTTTTATTTGACTGTGGTATACGATACTTAAGAAAACCGTCTCCTTTAGCATTTGTATAGTACAAATGCTAAAAGAGACGGTGACGATGTTTACTCGATGTCTATTAAATATTACAGATCTATGAATGTATCTATGAAAGTAATACTTGTATGGATACAGTTCTAAGGGTCATAAATATTCGTACTATATTATATTGAGAGAAAGTCAGTACGATGCGACAGCCAAGAGTAGGTAAGTAAGAGGCACTCCTTTTGATTACTCGGCTTTGTGCCACGTAAAAAATACATTTGACATTAAGAAAATTTAAAGTATTCTGCTAAAATGCCTAAAATAACTAACTTCAGTAGTTCTGACACCTAACGTGAACCAATTTTGAATTTGCATCTCACCATAGATTGAAATTCTCTTACGAATTACTAAATGTATATAAATAAAAATGAATCACGAAAACGTATGTGCGCATAACTTTCGATCAAATGCTATAATTGGATATTTTTTAATCTATTTGTTATTGTGAGGACAACGTTGTGTAGAAAAAAATAAAAGAAAACCGGAGGTGTTATATTTTCTTTGTCCGCTTAGTCGTACACACTGCGGCCCTGCGGGAATTAATAAGGGCTTATTAAAATAAGTTTTTCGGTAAATCAGAATATTTTCACGAAAATGAATATGGCGGCAAGGAGTTCGTCGGTTCGGCTAGTACTTAAAATAATAAGTAAAAAGACATATTTAAAAGAACAATTATCAAATTGATGCCCACGGTTGCCTGGAAGAGATTGCCGTTGAGCAATAAGGCCACCAATTTTACTACCGACCTACCTAGCTTTAAGTTATGTACTTAATTATCTGGTGTACAATAAAGCGATTTACTATTATTATTGATGCCTTTTAATTCTTTTCTTTTTGGTGTCAATAAATTTCATAAATAGAACAAGGACTTATATCTTACCATATTATACTGGTCTAACACGGTTCACTTATGGACAAACCCTAATTCTTACATACTAAATCATTTTTTAATCTAAAAATTGAATAAAAAAAGCAATTCAAAAACGTGGTTTTCTCAATACGTTAATTCTTTAGTAAAGTTAACATAGAATCGCGTTTAGCCAGCCTAAGTAAGAGAGAATTATATCGGCTTTAGAACTGACCAGTAAATTTAATTTTATTGTTTGACTGGCTGAGAACCGCGGTGTTACCCGCGGTTTGTTGTTCGTGTACTGGACGTTTGTGGCGAAGTTAGTCTAAAAATTTAGCCTAAGTTCTTATATCATCAGCTATCTGCGAGTGAAAGTCCCGTCGAAATCGGTCCAAATGTTCCAAAAATTACCCGGAAACAAAGAGACAGACAAAGTTATAAAAAGTTTGATTGTGGTATATGTAACATATATACATATGCATTTAATAAACAGCGGTTATTTTAAAATTACAAACAAACACTTCAATTAACTTTTTCACCGTGGACCCATCCTTGTAACAATACCTAACTACTTTTCAATGTACAGCTCGAGCTACTCTGAAATAATGACTGTGTGGGAGCAAGCATTTCGTTGCATTTTTCTATTATTTTAATTATTTATTTATAACCTTCTAATTGTTCAACGACTTCTCGTAATAATTGTTAAAGACTACTAAGTAGTAATAAACAGATAAGTACTGGTCCCGCGATATTTTTAAACAGGGACAACACTGAAATACCGAATATTGGGGAGTTAATATTTTATCTTATATAAGTTACGTAAATAGAAGTGAAAATACATTTACGTAGCAGATATCATAAAATAAAATTGTAAATAATATAATGATGTTCTCCTAGCTGATTGCGGCCACGGCGGCTAGTCTCAACGGAGACCGGCCAACTACGCAGGTGATACAGTGCACAAGTGTGTGCGCAAAAACAGGTGTACTCTCTGTTCCCTCTCTCTCATAATCTGATGGGATGGTTAACCGACTCGATCAAGGAGAGATCAGGCGCAGGGCCGATAGTTTTACGCGCTCTCCGAGACATGGGGTTCAGAACCTAACTTCCAAACTCCGAGTTGTTATTACGTATTTATATAATCAGAAAATGCGGCATATACATTTCTTTAAGATATCTTTTAAGACTTTTCTAGCAAAATATTGCAAATGAATACATTTATAATATTTTCCTGTGTATTTTCCCGATAAAAATGGTAAAATTTTTATCTTTTGATAGGTAATTTTTATGCGATATTGGTTTTGAACTGTACAATGACATAACAGGATAAAGTTTATTTGGACTAAGTTTAGAAGCTATAAGTTATAGAACATAATCAATATGAAACATGTATAATTAAAATAGTTTGGGGGGATTTGCGGCCTCTATGCTTCTGCTGGTTTTAATATTAAAGCTAGTACGTTCTAAAAAACTTTAATTAAATAATAAAGTACTTACTGATGTGTGGTAACATTGAAGAACAGGTGTGAATATTGTGGCGCAGAGTCTTCAGGGCCGTGGGGCGCTGGGAACGACATGACAAGTAACACTGGTTTGCGGGAAAACCGACGCTTGGAGGATCGTAGGAAAGCTATCGAGTCGTTGGCTATCAAATCCGGATAATAATCCTGTAAAAGACAATTGGTGTAAGGGTCATTAAATTTCTTTATGTCAAAAACATAAAGTTTTTTTTTAATACTGAATTAAATAGATACACCATTGGAAAAGCTATCATAGAACTTTCCTAATTTCCAAACGAAATCCTATGTGCATGTGATGGTATCGTTAGATTTTGTGTCGTTATTCTATCACCACAGTTAGACAACGTGATCGAGAGAAGATCGAGTACTATGGGTACTACTGACATATTTTTTTGTAAATATACATATTTTATACCTTTAAACATTGCTACAAAATCAAACATCAAATGTTTAACTTAAGCATGAATCGAACCCATGAACTTAAGGGTCTGTTATGCAAACTCCCAACCATTCTCCTTTCAATGGCCGGGGATGTTTGACATCAGTTTATCCCTGTACAATATGTTCAATATATAGATCATACACATTTACAACATGTACATACCTAGTCGGTTGTTAACCTTTGAATTAGAGAGAAGAGAAGATAGATGGTTAAAAATGTCACGAAGATTACAAAATTTGGCTAAATACCCTCTGATAGTCGTCTCCATGCTTTATCTTCTTGCCGTTCATATTGATGCTGTAGTTATAATATTTTGAGTTCATAATAAGTCCTCCCCACTCACGCCAGCCGGGGGGAATGTACGAACCGTTGTATTTGTTCAGATACTTGCCGAAATATCCTGCAAAAGACACATTTTTATTTTCAAAGAGAAAAATCATCTTTTTGGTTTATTTTAGGAGTTTATTTCAAATATCTAAGGTAAATCGTCATTTCAAACCATGTGAACCACAATAATTACATTTAAACTTGAACTAAACAGTATATTAACTTATTTAGAATAGCTCTTCAAATATCTTGGTTTATTTCAAATACCCACAGTAAAACGTCATTTCGAATCATGTGCCATCAGTATATTTACTTATTTACAACAGGTCTTCAAATATATATATATAAATATATCAATTGCCATTCTTATATAATGTAACTGATATTATTTTTAAATAATAATATCAGTTAAATTATATAAGAATTTAATTCAACTATTTGATAAACTTAATAGCACCTAATGATTAAAAAGGTGAAGTGTTGAACAAAACAACAATAACATCTTAATTCGAGGCTTCAACAATTCTCGTAATTAATGAATGAAGGCAACGAACAAGTCTAAAGAACGAAAGAATGAAAAGTGCTCAGTAACAAGAACTCTTTGTTCCGGAAGACAATTGTTCCCAAATTTTAATTTCGACTACGTAATGCAGCAATGGTTTCTCATTAAGTCGGGAGAGGGAACAGCGTGCAAGATGACTTCCATCGCAATGACAGTGTTAAATGAATGAAATGAATGAATGAATGAAACCACGAAGTGAGCCTGACACAAGACAGTTTTATAATTAATTCTTCACGACTTATAAATTCATTTCAATATAGATATAAGTTAGATAGAAATATTTAAATTCTAAGACTTCAAGCAATAGGATATAGATCTCGTAAAGTAATTAGTACGTATTTTATTAATATTGTAGAGGGAAAACGAGTTGGCGCATGCAAGTTCTTTGAATGCTAAGGAAAACTTAGTACAATAATTAACTGCATTTGACTAAGAAGTTGATGACAAATTCTATTTGATATTGAAATCATTAATTTATTCCCGTTCCCAATTAATGGACATTGGTATAATTAGACCGATAAAGCCTTAAATATTGGCTATAAATCACGAGGCACGATTAAAACACGTACACTGCCAAATTAGGGCGTATTCCCAGAAACCAAGGCGCGCAGCTGCTACTATCGAAATTAAATTCCTCATGCAGTAGCTATTCGTCTTTAGACCCAACAAGATGTAATCGGAACCATTCTTTTAATCTTTTTAATTTTACTTATAATGTATGTAGGATAGACCAGCCAACTGCGAAAAGGGTATTTCTTCAGGAAGGAAAGGAAAAAGCAGTGAGATTGTTTAGCATAATAACAGTTAGTAATTTAGACTCAACTAAAACTACTACTTCGATAATAGTCACACAAATTTGAATATATCCTCAAAACCCGATTTAATTGCTGTAACATGGATTTTTTGTGTGAAATATTTGAGTTATATCAGATGTAGGAATGGTGATACGTCGCCACGCGATGTGATAATAAATATATGTCACACATTCACGCTGATTCAAAGTGAATTCATTCATAATTATAGTTTCTAAAAAAGAATTTCCATCCCATTACGTTTTTTTACTTATTTCAAATTTACCTAATCAAATCTTCTAATCTACCTAATCTTTTAAGTTTTGAACTCGGAAGAAAACATGTTATACGTGTCAGAGTCAATTAAAAAATTACCAGTCTAATCGCAATCATTAGTTATCAATAACAGCATTCGCGTTGTAGTGTTTCCTTGATGAGTGCAAGACCGGAGATCAAATGATGCAAAAGTATCGCTAGACTGACATGGTGTGGGTTACCAAGCTGCATCGTTGCATTGATGCAGCTGCTGATGCTTTCCATCAAACAGAGTAGAGTTATTTTGGCAGGGCCATATATAATAATATATTTACACAAAAGAGAATATAATATAAGCAATTATCTTACAAAGACAGTTTAAGTTTATTATGATATCACGCTGTCAAACAACAGAAACGTGCATTGTTATGACATGAGATAATTCCCGCATCGGTTCGGATACTCTATACCTACATGTTGTGCTAATAGAATATAATAATCTCATTTAATCGATAACTCAATAACATTGAGCTTTAGCAATATAATTTCCAGAAAAAGAATGACTTTTAATTTTGGCATTTAAATTATTGTTTAGATATTATTAAATGACTGCCTCTGCGCAGTGGTAGCGTATGTGGCAGCCGTCTTTTAGGTCCCGGGTTCGATTTCCAGGTCGAACCGAATATTTGTATGATCTGCAAATATTTGTTTCGGAGTTTTCGTGTTTTTTAAGTACAATATGTATGTTTTTTTTTACAAAAAAAGTATAAATGAATTTATATCAATTGTCTGTAAGATAGGTAGATAATTTATATCAGTTGTCTAGTGCCCATAACACAAGCTCTGCTTAGCTTGGAACTAGATGGTGTTGTGTGTAAGATGTTCAAAGTATTTATTTTAAATATATTTAGCCATCAGGATTAAGTATAATTTTGATAAATAATTCAGGGAGGAATAGATCAAAAATATTTCACAGAACTAGAGTGTTTATGTTTTAGTTTACCTTCGTTTTAATTGTATATTTTTTTATGTAAATTAAAAAAATGCTTGTGGGTTGTTATTATATGCTCGAAGCAGTCAATAAATTAAGTATATATTGATAAGCTGACATTTAGCAATATTCCATAATATAATTTAAGAGATATTTGTGCCCGAAAAAGAACAGCTAGAAATTCAAAGTCCTTAGCTTGTACACGTAAACTAATAAAATTTGACTTAGCTTAAACCTAGGCGTATTATAAATACTACACTGCAACACCTTTCTTAGTTTTAACATTAAACCATTTAATTTATGCTTTTATCAAATGTACCACAATGAGTTTAGTACATGAAAACTATTTTAAGTACATTCAAGCATTTTACGATAAACGCAAGTCCTTTGTTATCTCATTTTTATCGCACATTCACTTCAGTGCACTCTTCATACTTAGTCTTTAATATGACAAAGGTCATTCACATAAACTTTGCATTTTAACCGACTTCAAAAAAGAGGACGTTATCATTTCGAATGTATTTTTATGTTTGTTACCACCTTATAACTTTCGACTGGGTGAAACGACTTTCTTTTTTCTTTGAAAGCTGGTGCTTCCCGTCTTCCCAGGCCAAACAGGATGGGAAATGGAATCTATTTCTATTCGGTCCAGTTCTCGAAGTTCGTTTTTTTTAATTTGTGATTATTAATGTTTAATGTAAAACAACACAGACAGTCCAATTAAGAAACGACCCTCAAGCATTATGGAAACTCAAAATCTTCACTAAACAGGCTAATTTTATAAGAGTTTTGACTTTGAAACATGTTGTACTGATAGATAGATGATACTTATTCAAAAAACTTTTTATGAAAAGAAAATCACACCGACTTCAAAAATACATCGAACGAAAACTCCCTGTTTAGCAACAGTAATAAACGTAAAATAAACTGGCTCTTCATAAAGTGCTAGGTGACAATTCTTTTCTATACCTAATTTTTTATTCATTTAAATAGTAGTTTTATAATGTGAGCTACCTAAAATCTGTTTGAAGTCGGTGCCTAACCCAATTTGTTAAGTTATGTACGTCCGGCTCCGCCACATTACTTACTATAGAACTATAAAAAAGAATACTATTTTTGAGATAACGCTCTAATTAACTAATATCTACTAATTTCGTAAAATATCCTCCTTATCTTCGAAGGTCGGATAAAAATTAAAAATGTTCTTTAAAATAAATTCATTCATTAGCAATTATTATCATTATGAAAATTCACAAAAGAGATGCTTTCCGTTGTAACCTCTTTTGAATGATTACAATGTTTAAAGATTGAAATGTAAATGTAATGGGTTATATTAAGTCGATTCGACGTTTAAACCTGTCCGTTCGGGAGCTTCCTGTCTAGTATCACCACGTAGGTGGTTTTGGATAGTTTGGTTACCACATACCACTGCTTTGGTGATTTGGTTTTCACAAAGTAAAAATAAACACTATGTTCCTGTTTGATCGACAACAAATAACCTTGTTTCTTATTCACGTATATATACTTCAATAATATTTATCCCAGAATATTTGTGCAGTAAGTAGGCTTATTTTACATGGTTTTATGTATGTTTTCTTACAGAGTTACGCAATATAACTTAGGTTGGGTCTAGTGGTGTCAACGACGGGTCACGTTTGAAGCAAGAATTTCATTTAGAACCGACAATCTTAATCTGGTTGCAGCGCCGTCGGCCGTGGCCGGGCCCAGCGCTAATTGCGTTACACGCAGGACAAACGGGCTGTTTTATCAAAGACTTGGTTATATTTGACAGCTGATTGATTCATGTTTTATTGAATTTTGTTTTTGTAGGTATTGTGGACTGCATGCTATAAAATTTATGGTTGAAGAAACGCAAACGCGTCAATTTTATGCATATTTAATTTAAATGCTTGTAAATATTACAGATATTATTTTCACTGCGAATTGTCAAACTGTGTTTTAGTTTTTATTTTTATTAATTTTATAAAAAAATGAACATAATATTTTTGTCAGAAATTAAAAGGTTGTAGGATATTCAAAACGAATAGTGAAATGTGTATTTTATGTGAATTTAATATCAATTAATGTAAAGTACATTGAAACGTGTATGATAAGTAATTTTTTCGTAGATAAAGTAAGCTAAATTAAACCTTTGGTTGCTATTCAGAAACATCATCATAAAATACTTTTATTTCTGCTAAAAGCCCTTAGAAATTACCACTTGAGACTAAATTGAGCTTGTCTCAGGTGAATAGAGATCACAAATGCTAGAATCTATTCCTGAGAGGAGATTTGGACGTAGAAATCGTTCTAAAATCGGCTATAAACAGAGATTCATTAATCTTTACTCAATTGATCAGTGAATGCTTGGTTATTTTTACATAATTCCATTTCTACTTCTGCTATTCTCAAACTCCTTCGTTTGAACTTCGAAAGAAATATTTACAGATGTCAAAATGTAAATCCTGGTTAAAAATAAAAAAAAAGTATTTGACGTTTCGTTTTTTGTGCTGTGTTATCAAGATAAGCATACAGTAAACAGTCATTTTTACAATATAACAAAATAGCATAGTTAGGGTACATCGACAGACAGAAACAGTTCACTGCTAGACATTGGCCTCCCTTTAATAAACTTATAATAGAGGTTGTTATGCATTGCCTACTTCTTTTAATAAATCTTTACATTACATGAATCCTAATATATTTAATTGCTAGTTATATGGAATACTGCTAATAGGGAATACTAAAATAGCCTACAAGTTTCTTACTTTTTATTAGTTTATTTAAAGCTTAGTTTCTATTTTGATCTATGATAATTATCTCTAGACCAACGTACGTATAGAATATAATTTAAATGATATTCAATTGCATCAAAATAATGAAGAAAAAGACAATTTGATATCGAGAATTATTTGCCTAGTTTATAAGTGTTTAATTAATTTATTTAATAGTACATTTCACCGCTTTTTTTATTTTTATCCGCATTTAGGATAATACTTTGTGTGATTTACTAATTGTTATTCTGATTCTTGGTATTATTTGTGTTAATTTGGATGTATAAACAAATTCCCCAGTGACACGGTAAGTGCTGTTGCAGTAGTTGTCTTTTTAACAGGAACTATATACCACGGGCAGGTATTTCGCTTATAAATTGCTTATAATGTATCTATTAGTACGTTTTAGTGACAAAGTCTTGGTGTGGTGTCGTGTCAGGTCTCTGTAAAGGGCGTTATCTACGTAAGTTAGAGGGCTATTCGCGGTAAAGCTCGCCACGGATCCACCAATACTGACCATAAACACGCGATTGTTTTCTTATTTATTCGTGTGTTTTGTATTCTAGTTGTAGATTTAAATAAAAAATGTATTTGCACCTATCTCTAATCTTAATGAGAAATGTTGTTAGTATGTAATCTTAATTGTTTTTTGTTTTATAAAGTTGAATATTTATAAAAGTGGAAATGTATCCTTTGTCGCTTTGTTGAAACGGAACGTTGCGCATGTTCCTGCTTAGATCCGCTGTTGCCAAAGTGGGAAATTTTCATATGAAACAACAATTTCTTAATAATCACATTGAATGCTTCAGGGACGATACTTTATCGATTTGTCACTATTGGATTATATATACATATATAATACAATATATATATGTATATATAATACAATAGTATTTAGTGACGATATAGTCTCAAATGGATATCAAAAGTAGCTCTTTGGGGATGGAAGTTAGAAAAAGTACATTAAAATTATATTTATATTCTCCATGAAGCATTCATATGACTTATGAATGCTTCATGGAGAATATAAGCAATCTTCTTTAAATTAGTTTATAACCCATGTCTAAGAGATATCTTTCAGGTACAGTCATAATCAATTTTAATTTCATATAATTTTAGTACCTACATAAGGTTCAACCGAATTTTCAGTCAGGGAAATATTCAGTTTCTTGGTAAGTTAGTTACAAATTTTTAGAGTCGTTTAAAATTTCGAACCCGTAGTACATGACTGTGAAATACTCAAAATACTTTTGAGGATTCCACACAAACAACTAACACACTAGCAAACAAATGCACTATTTTTAATTCGTGAAATGCGTAGGCGGGCGTGATTAGCTCACCCGCGTATAATTACAACGAGGCTGATTCATTTCATATTGATAGTGGTACTGCTATTAATCATATCACCACCATGTTGCTATAATTTATTATTCCCAGTCGTTGATAATAGATTTTAAGTGTAATTTATGACTAGCTGTTATGGCTCTCCGTCTTCTGACACTTATTTTATGGTCTGGAATGTTGCGATTACTTAGTTGTGATTTTCAATTATTTTGTAAGTTCTTTATTGTAAGATAGTAAGGTAGTGTTTTCTTTGTTTTGTAAAAAGTATTTTTAGTGTCCCGTGCTCAGGTTATGAGGACTATTGAGCGTTAGCAGATTCTTCGTACAAACTTTATGTAAATATTTGTATGAATGAGTAATCTTATTTGCATTATCCGTTCAATTTGGGAATACCGGAGCACTGAGGGGAAAAACATGGTACGTATACTGGTGACTTTTGAAATATTATACCTTACATATACTTAATAATAATAAAAAAATCAGTGACAAAGTAAATAGTACTTTTAAGATTAACATTATGGTCAACTTTCAGTCAGAAATTCCTTGTTCTATGGAAAGTTCTTGTTTTTTAAGAAGGATGTACTCAATATCAATATCATCATCACCGACATCATTAAGAAAGATAGAATAAATAATATTTCCACGAATTAAATTATGAGCAAAATCTAGTTACTACAAAATTGCAAGTACGCGCTCATTGGGATAATGAATCTGGTGGCACGCCAGTGCACCTGCCGAATCGTGTTATAATAACAAAAGCATAGCTGTACCTTCTCGGCGTCAACCAGGACAATTTCAATTTACAGCTACTTTATAGATTTATTAAACAACAAACATCAAACTAAGTTAAAATTTAGAACACAATTATTGAGTGGCCTTTGCCGCAATTTGTTTTCAAAGTTCACGTATTCAAATGTAAAAACCACGAATAAACTTTTTCGATTAAAAGTTACTTTTTGAGTCGATATTTCTTTTGTTCACTGTGATAAAAAGCGATATTTGTATAAATAGTGACTTATTGTTCCATCAGCGATGTTTTCTGTAATAAAACATCGTATGTATTTAATACAGCAACACAATCTATTATCTATCTAATAAAAGCAGTGAGTACTATGATAAATAAGTCCTATATATTTAATAATTTCAGCAAAAGTATTCTATTCCTTAAAAAAGTGGAAATGTGTAATTTATTCAAGTATCAATTAGATCTCACAACAGTGTTGGCAGGAGGACGTTGCGAGACTTGCATGTTTAACATATTATGTTTTTGATGGAATATTTATGAACGTGAGAACAAACTGCTACTTAGTTTCATTTAGCGCTTGTCCTATTGGAATACCAAACGGCGTTATGTATAAAACAAACACACTAACCACTTATATTAGCTTAATTAACAACTCCGACTGAAAAACGAATGTTATTAAAACATTTAGCCATGTTTGGCATCTTCAAAGTAACTATTCTACATGTTTCCGCCCACTTTGATGCTATTTTGACTAACGTGCTTCCTGTTTAGAACTTTTTTAGAGTTTATGACATCGTTTGACGGTTTAGTCAACTTTGGTAACATAGTATATTACTTTTAGAAAGTACTGAAACTCAACCATTCGCATTGTAATTATGAAACTGAAAACTGAATGAACTGACATTTCTAAGGCTGTCAAAAACTGCCTATGTATTATTGAATGTCTATTAACATACACAAAACATATAAAGCTTCGTTAAAGGATTACTTCTATTAAATCTTGAAGTTAGATTGTTTATTGTTATCATTAAATAAACACGCGTCCGTATATATGATGACTGAATGATCGACATCCAGTTGCGGAATTACTTTTAGCTTTGTTTTGAAACAACAAACAAATTGTGTATTAGATAGACTTAATAAATAATTTTATAATATAAGAAGTTTCTCGCCTTTTGATCTGCAGAAAAATATCCAATCAAGAATTTAGTTTTAAAACATTCACTTATCTTTTATGCACCGCCTCTACAGAGTAAATGGACTAAAATCAATCAATCTATTCAACAAAAAAATCGAAATGGTCTTCAGTTTATTAATTGCTGAACTTGCATTTTTTTAATTAATTCGGAGCAATTTAGCTTCGGGGCAATGGCATTCTCCAGAGACAAGATAACAAGATTTAAATAAGTTTTATTCAAAACAATTTCGTTTGCGTTTAATTACAGGTATAGTCAGTAAAATACTGAGTACTTTACAGACAACATCCACTTCATTTTTAACAAGAAGGAAATAATATATAAGTATATCTATGTATATGATGTAGTAAAAGAGACTCAGTTTATAAGTTACCAACTTTCCTTAAGTACTTCATAACCAGAACAGTCACATTACGACTTTCTGATAAATTGTTTTTCAAGCTTTGGATTTTAAAGGAATTACTTTTCAAGAATTTTAATCAGCAAGCAGATATCTTTTTCATAAATTATTCTTAAGTATCTATTGTTATTAAATCCTCATTAGCCTCTCATTGTGGGCAACACTCAAATGATCGTTAGTTACTAATGATTATAGTAACAAGTGGGTAACCGATAACATAGTTATTGGACAACTAAGTAAACTAACTAAACTAACTAAAACGATATTATTGTTGATTACATCATCTCTCTCTCTCGCGGTATAAACAGTGATACTATCCTCTGATAGTATCACTGTTTATACCGCCTGCACCCGGAGCCCTAGGGTCACGCTTCTCAATAACAATAACGCATGTGTGTGTCTAGGTTTACACGGAAGCGTCGCAGATATATAGGCCGGCACGTAACTTGGCCAGATTTCGGCATAGTGGGGGTAAGTTCGCGCATAGTACACTAGTGCAATAAATCAAAGCAAACAAAGTGTAGTCGACTGACGCTCCAATCGCTTGCTCGGAACGGTGCTACTGCAATCCCTGCGTTCCTCCGTCAAATAAAGGGACCTAAAAACGACTTCTGCGCATCTAACGAATCTGGCCGAGTTACGTGCTGATCTCTTTATAGCTAGTTCCTTTTAAATAACTATCTGGTCTGAGGTCTCTCTACATACATTCTAAAAAAAACAATAAAAAATAATAAAGAAAACGCAATCATTTTTTATCGCTATTTTTTATTATTATTTTTATTTTTTATCAAAACAGAAGTATCATAGAATGAACCAAGCACAAAACCTCCATTCCCATATAAACAAATTATTTTCTAATTCAAAAGGCAGTAAAAAGTGTCAAATCAGTTACTATTTTAAAAAGAACAAGAAATGCAGTGACAAATCGACATTCTTATATGCCCATGAACACATTTTATAAAATAGGTGCTTGTGCCCATCACATAACTATAATGTGTGTTATTGATAACGCGCTGGGGTTTCATTGACTACGGCCATGAATGACATCAACGACGGTCGAGGCAAGTCGGCCCCGACCGATACCAAAGTGGCGAGCCAAAGAGGCGCCACGTGCCGAGCCCACGCCTTTCTTGGCAACACTGAAAGCGGAAGTGGCGTTCGATTTGTCCATCCGTCGTCGGGCTACTTGAGACGCTTAACTAGATTGTTATAAGTACAAAACGACTACAATAATAATAATTTTGTTACTATCACATTCTTTTTATAAAATTTTATCGATACCTCAAAAGGTTTATTAAATTTTTTATGAAAAAAAAACGAGTTCTATGTTTAATTCATATCTCTCGTTTATGAAAAAGTATATAATTTGTTTTATAAACGAGAGATATGAATTAAACTGTAATAATTATCTAGTAAATTTAACTATAATAAGACAGGTAATAACAAGGAAAACCTACTTTTACTTATGAACTATGAACAACAAATGTTCTCCAAATTTTACCGAAATTTTATATACTGTTACAGAGATTCAAATAGATTTGTTAATGAAATCCAATCTTTTGTTTAACCCTAATTGTTTAACCCAAATTGTTTAACCCAAATTGTTTAACCAATTACTTATTTGTGTGATGTCAATGTTACTTCGTTTCATTTTCTGCTCTATATAATTGAACGGTCAAACAAAAACACGCGCCGCCCTTTTTTGTATTTTAACGGTTGGAAGATTCCATTCAAATCTCTGGCTTGCTGGGAATGCAGGAGTCAAGAGTTTACGCTGTTTCCACTAAAATCATTCACAATAAAAAACTACTAAAATCGAAAAATTCAGACATAAACTTAACAAAAAATAGTTATGTATTTTCTTCGCGTTTAGTAATTATATAAATGTCGTAAAACTGCATTATATCATACACCGTCTGTAATTTAGAATATCTTAGCGCTCCAAAGTACATTTTTATGTGACTGCGCTCGTGGCTTAGCGAGACCTACGTAGGAGGACCATAACTGGTTGAATTATTAACATTATTTAACAGATATTGCATTGAATATTACTTATTGTATTATCGTATTTATCACAAGGCTTTTGACAGTTTCAATCATTTCTTGATATCACCATTTATAGAAACAGTGCAAGCAATAGATATTGCCTAGAATATTTCTAGACACGTTTTCTATTGTTCTTTCTAAATTTTCGCTGAGAAAACTATAAAAGCTTATATATTAAGTTGATATAGCACATTTAGCTATCAATATCCTTAGGAATTTGTATTTGTCTTCATTGACCAACAGTCATCTTTTACACTATTACTACAATTACAATATAACTTCGAAAAGGGGGACTACAATTTAAATAAAGCCAATTTTAAAGAGTCTAATTTGTTTTAAAGTTTGGAACAGTCTAGTTGCTAACGCTATACTGGGGTGTTTTACTGAAATATATCGATATTTATATTGAGCCATTGTAATGTATTGGTATTTTATTTATGATATAGGTGTCAAACGAGCAGACGTATCACCTGATGGTGAGCGATTATCGCCGCCCATGGACTCCCGCAACACCAGAGGCGTCACAACTGCGTTGCCGGCCTTTTAAGAAGTAGTACGCTCTTGTTGACCGTTGTTTTAGACGATAATAAACACTGCCTTCTCAACTAGCAGTAAAAGTAAACTTGAGACAGTAGAAGACATCTGAAGATGTCAGAAAAATGTAAGGAACAGGAACTGGTAATACTGTTAAGTAGAATAAGTTTTGAGAAATCGCTGATACTGATTGCACATCGGAATATAAAAGAGTTTTTAGTCCCAATCATATATCCAATGACTTTTCTTGGAAAGAATAAGTAGTAATAAGAGCCGAGCTTTTGACTGATACATCGATAAGCAGTCGGAATCTGTCGAGAGCATATCACTTGTTGTGACTATTTCTTATTAGAGTTGTAGTTATATACTTAATTTTCACCGCGGGAGAGCCACGCTTCGGCATGAATGGGCCGGCTCGACCGGAGTGATACCACGGCCTCACAGAAAACTGGTGTGAAACAGCGCTTACGCTGTATTTCATCGAGTGAGTTGAGGATGGTGACCACCACTCTTGGATTCTGCTCATGCTTTCCATCAGGTAGGGCAGAGTCATTTTGGCAGCATAAATATAAAAAATAATAATAATAATACAATTAATGCAGTGATTAATTCGGCAGTAAATATTATACTATTGAAAATAGCATAATTATATATTCATTGTAGCATTATCAAACCGTGTCAAGAAACATTAATTAGATGAGACATATCAAATCGTAGCTCAGATAGATTACAAGTGGGCACACAAACTGTCTCTATAATGAATTTCTAGTAAATACAATGTATCGTGAATGCAATCTCTTGATCACTCTCAAATAATATGATTATAAGATCTACTTTAGACATGGCAAAATAGGACTTTCTTTCGAAATACCATGGCGAACGATTTCATCATCATCATCAGCCTAGCGCAGTCCGCTGCTGGACATATCTCTGCAATTGCACGTCAGGATGATAATGATGATAGCGGGCAATTTACTGTAGTACTGTAGGTAATAATGTTATATAGTTCTTCTATAATCGAAAACCGCCCATTGACAAAATCTTTACATTCCTTAGTTTGAACTCTTTAGTTCTTCTGATATAAATAATAATCTTTATAGAAATACTTATGTTATCCATTCACCTATTTAAGTCTCTTTTATTGCAATAAAATATGAGTATGTTGAGGTTAAAACACATATAAAATAATTAGGTTCGCGATCCATGCAACTTAAAAAATAAGCTTCCAAGTACACGTAATTAAAAGACAGCCATTTAATATATCTCAGAAATATCGAAGGGGTCCTTTCCAATGAGCTTTAATCATAAAATTCGGCGCAGGTTTTAAAGCACAAATAAAAGAAAAAAGCAAAAGTCGATAATTAAAATTGTTCTTATAACGCATACTTTTTTTTCATTGCTTACACATCGTTATCGAAATGAAACAACATACACAAGAACAATACATCTCAATCCGATTTAAATATCTTCTAAAATACGTTAGTTTCAGACAGCTAAAATACTATTGGATTGAAGAATATATTTGTCATCAACCAACTTCGTAAAACACTCAGGACAGTATTCTAAGCCTAAGAAAAGTTTACCATTTTTTTTTTCATTATCATAAGTTCTCAAAATGCATTCTTTAAAAAAAAATTGCCATTGTATCTAAATATAGAAAATTGAAATACACACTTTGTCATTCTAAAGAAAAAGTTTATGAAAGGATTTTAAAAAGCTGATCTGTTATATTATGAGGCTTTTGCTTCGGTGAAACCAATTTTTGATAATATGAAAAAATGTGTTATATTCTTTCAAAGTGTCTAAATATTCTATAATACATATTACATTTTTTAGCATTCACATCCTTTTAATAGATTCTTTTTAATAGGCCTGGTCATAAAATAAAAAAAGTAATTTTAAAATCGTTCCTTATCATTTTGTTTTTACATCAATAAAATAAAAAAACGTGATGACGATATTTTCAGAATGCTCATAAAATATTGAGAATTATGATCCCAACTCCTATTTCATATAAATTATTGATATAAGTATAGATTGCAGCCAATTCGTCATGTAAGACACATTCATCACAAAGAAGACCGTTGACCCCACATTTTCGTGCTGCAAGAGTATTAAGACGCATTGATCAGAAAAGCTACACTTAAACTTAAATTCTGAAATACCAAGCTTCGCTATTCAGAATATAATTTTATTTTCAGGTTTTCTTAATAACATACCCCGAAAAGATTTCTTATTTCCGCTCTCTGGACATATGTCTGTTTCATTTCGCAATCTATACTTTTTCAGCTTCAATAGTTCGGTTACCAATAATAACATTAAGTGTTTTCGCTCCAATAAATTCTCTTATAAATGTGATTTCAGTGGTAGGTTTGTGATGTGATGTTTATTTGGAATATAACAATGCATGCTGTTTTGTATTTCCACTAGCTGGCAATAACGCATTTAAATTATATATGCATGATAGTTTTTACAAACAGAATAGGAATTCGATAAATGACTTAACTTAGTATAGTTTTCTAAATTTCGACGAAGATAACGTTTGGTTGCTTGTGTTTTTAGAATGTAACCATCAATCGGAAATTATTGGTCGAAATTCTCGTAATACCTAGATAATTAATTACAATATTTAATTTTTGCGTGAGAGAGTACGAAACATCCTCACAAACTTCCACATTTATAATAGATAGATAGATAGAAAACTCTTTGTTTGCACACTATAATATTACAGTTAGAAGAGAGTACATTAAATTTTAGACGGAGTGTACAAAGGGCGGTCTTATTACCAAAAGCAATTTCTTCCATAGGATAATGACACTGTGTTTCTATTAAGATGTATATTGTAAAGATTAAAAGTTTGTGACTTTTCTAGTGTGCAGTGTCATTTGAAAAAGATTATTTTTATTGATCGTTGTTTGTTTAAGATGCAAGCTATGTTCATGAAATTCGACAACCGTTGCCTCATCGTGTTACGTATACACTTAAATTTTACAAATGCTGAGTATTGCGTGGGCGGACCGGTCTTTCATTCATAAGGTTATCGCAATGGATGCAAGAACTTCCAAATAAAACGTTAAATAATACTGATTTACATTTATTACCATATTATTATGCTTGTCTACGCCACTACGACTTTAAAGGGCATAACGTGTAATATTCTCCATTTTATAAATTTGGATTACCGTCACATTATGGAAGTTCAACGCAAAGTTAATTCCGATGATAAATTTATCGGAATTATACTATTCAGACCATTTAGTTATTAAACTAGAAATAAATTTTATAGGTTTAAAGTATGATACTGTTAGATGAACAGGCCAACCGATCTAACTTAGTAAATGGCTTTCTATATGCATATTTTCTTTTTTTGTCTTTAAAAAAGACAACTCCCGCATTAGGAATACAAATTCCTGTGTCACGGGGATCTTTACAAACATACATGAAACGAACACAAAGTACACCCAGACTTAGAATAACAATTTATGGATCACACAAAGTTTTGTCACATGTAGGATTTGAACCCACAACACTTGGCGCAGTAGGAAGCGGTGTGGCGACCACTGAAACCACTAGGCCAACTGTGTAGTCTTTGAAAGCGACTTTAAAATAGATTTATAATTCGGCAGCTTTTTAAAGCTACATTCATATTTTATTAATCCGTATGGTTTGAAGCTAATTGGTCTCTAGAATAATTTTAACAAGGTGAAACGTAGTATAGATTACTACTAGGTGACTTCTATAAGATATACATCTAATAGTTAAAATAAGTTTTAAAGCAAATATAATTAAATCATCTTCTGATTCATACTTTTCTACAACTAAGATATGTTACAGTAACAAATTGAAGCTTTTTTATAACCTCTATTTAAAAAGTTTAACATCGCTAAAATGTAAGCGAATGAGTCCTACAAACTATTCGACATTAATCAAAATCGTCCATTCTTATCTCTATTAAAGGTTACGAAGTCTTGGGTACGTTAATTCGACAATACAAATTATGGTGTAGACAATACAAATTAGTCCCTATCCGGTCGTTAAGCAGGACATCCAGAGAGCTATATTTTTAACAGAACAATTGTTACAATTGGCGTGTCGTAAAAATACGACGTGAAATCTCCAACGGACCATTATGAAAAAGTAAAATTCAATTAGTGACTTGTTACATGTGTATACGTGGGAGAAAAATAGACGCTTCCTTGATTTAACGTTGGTTATTTCGTAACGGGAACTTCAATTGGTTTAAATTATGCGTACAGATTAGCGTTGCGATGGTCTGTGGTTATTATTATTTCTTAAATGATTGTTAATTTCAACAGAATAGGTACGTAGTAGACGTTCATTGCTAATATATTTCTTCGTGTGGAGACGAATTAAGAATACTGTCAATACCCCTATTCGTTACAGTGGATGTCATAAGAAGCGACTAAGGGAGAAAACTCCTCAGGATATTACTGGTTTTCTATCTTAGCTGCCAAACCGACTCTGCTCTGCCTGCTGGAAAACATAAGCAGAATCCAAGAGTGGTAGTCACGATCCTCCATGCGAATAAGGACAATGCAGCATGGTGACTGTAGCGGACTACTTTTTGACGCCCCGTTTAAAGGACCCGGGATCATAGTGGGTCGGACAAATACGTGTGCTTGTAGTGAGTTCCAAGTTTTAACCACTTGAAAATAGAATAAAGACTTGAGGCAAACCCTCTAGCTACCAACCCTGTTAATCGTGATAGGCCAAAACTTATTTCTAAGGAGAGGTCAATATCTCGCAGTGGACAACTAAAGGTTGTTGATGTGTAAATGTGATGATAAAAAAGGTGTTTCTAAATTTGATGAATAGCTGCAATATATTTTTATGAAGTAATCGCACGTCATCAACGGTTAAAAAACGTTAAATAGCTACTATAATGATGCTACAAATTAACGATTAGCAGCCCACACATTTGACTCGATTGCTTGTTTGTTAATTAACGTAACGGTTAACATGAAACTGATGTACATTTTAATGAACTTCCTTCCGTTAGTAAAGTAATTTTAAAAACAATGTGATACCTACGTGATTTTTTTCATTTTATTACGTTCATAAATAAATGGACATTGAATAAATCTGGTTGTTTGGTAAAAAGATTATTGCTTGAAATGGAAGTATTAAAAGTGGTAAGTTGAATAGCAATATAAGGGCAACAGAAGCAAAACAATTATTACACAAAGTAAACTTTGTCTTTTAAGTTTTGGTTAATATTTTACTTTTATATTTACTATTTGTAATTATTTGTTTTTTAAGTAATAAAATATTTTACAAGTTCAAGCGTTAGGTACAGGTATTGCGTCTTTGAATAATATTAAGCTTATAAACTCGCTGTTAACTAATTTATCCAATAATTATAGTTATTCTTAATATATTCCTTACTGATCACAATTGGTTTAGTATCTAATTTACAATCATCATTTGCGTTTGAGCAAACATAAATAAAAAGTTTAAGTTAATTTAGTAATCAATTTTATTTCATTGACAAATGAATCATTACTTATGCGATATTGAGTCCCAAAACTCCAATGAACACGGAGGATTTCGGAAAAGGGACGCTAACATGTTGTGGACGGGTCCCTTCCGCTTCACTAATTATTTATGTCTGTGATGAACACCAATTCAAGTTCACGGTCACCCATCGGTGCATCTCTAAATATAAATTTCTTTCACACGCTATCAACGAAAGATCTAAGTAGTTATAAAACTGAAAGTGCTTGTTATTGAGGTCGCATATTTGTGGTGATGTGATGACCGAAGTTATCAGTCACGATTGGGATAGTGATGTATTTGGCCTGTTAGTTAGCACCCACGACCTATGGGAAGGGCCCGTCATTAAGTGGCATCGCCTCACGCGAAGGTGTCTAGTGGATTGCGAAACGAATCTTAACAACTTACAAAACGTTTCTCATGAATATGACCTCGAGGCGTTTAGAATTTAATGGTAGTTGACTGTTCGGAGTAGAAATCAAATTTGTAGAACGATTGACATCTAGTTGGAGTTCGAGTGGACTGAAGGAGCTGTCAGATATTAGCAGTTATCTCTTATTAGTACTTAGTGGTTAGTGAAATTACAAATAATATATCTGCTGTTTGACTATACTATAGTTGAAAGACCTATATAATACCAAAAAAAAGTATTGGGAATTATCGCCTCCTATTCTTCTTCCTATTTGTATACTCTAAACATACACTATTAAACTCAAACAAGTAAATAACTAAGTTTTTATTGGTAGATTTCGTCATTTCCATACTTAACAAATTGTTTGGCTTCTGTCTGTTGTTGTTGTCTTACATCTAGGCAACCTTTACTTTTACGATCTGTACTAGAACAATAGATATTAAAAATAATTGATGGCCTTCATAACAATGTATTCAGCATAGAATTATATTTACTAACAAAAGGAGATTTCCGCGCAATATTCCATTTAAATCTACCGACATTTTGCCATTAAAACGTTACAGTGAACTTCGCAACCACTTGTCAGTAATTTTAAAGACCGTGCGTTCCTGTACTAAACATGTTATGAGATATATCTTTTAGTTTGCATTAGTGATGTGCCCGATATCCGTATATACGGATATCCGAGGATATGGAAAAAAAGATCAATATCTGTATCCACATCCGTTCCGTTTTCAGATATTTTATGTATCTTTTACTTCGTCGTAGTTAAGAATACGGAACATCACCATTCCTATTCATCTAATAGGTATCGTAAGAGCTGACTTAGGTAGAAAACTACACAAGACAACACTACGATGATGATTACCTTATTAAGATCTACATCCGGATTCTTATTCCCGGATATACATTTTCAAAGATCCGGTACATCACTAGTTAGTGGTTACACACAAGGGCTCAACCCAAGCTTCAGTAATTAGCACTTGATTGAATACCTTTAAGCACCCGACCGCTTTCCCTGCTCATGTGAAAGTTACTTGTTTGAAATGTAAACAACATTTTAGTTGAACGAATGCATTACTACCGTGACCTTTCAACGCTCAATAGCTGTATAATAAGCAGCTCGGAACGATTGTTTAAATAAGAATGTTAAAAATAATAAGATATCTCGCATTCGGGGCCATCCATATGCCATACGAATAATACAAGTTTTGGACTTGTCGCCGTTCTTTTGACAGGTAACGGAACGGTATTTGTTAAACAGGAGTGCAAAGTTGCTTTTTAATCGCGTGCTCAATTTTGGTGACCGAGCAAGCGAAGGATTCTAAAATGAGCGTTATTGAGGGATTAAAAAAAGCATGTAGTGAAAAATCTTTGCACTCGAGTGCAACACGTAACTTTTCATTCCACCTCAGCGAGGAAATGACTAAATGCAAAAAAAGCATTTGCAATCACAGGATTTTAACCTAAGATTTTGACAATATCACGTGAAAAAAGGCATGGGGAAGGCAAACTAAAAAAAAGTACACCACGAAGGTACCAAGTCTGAGCTTTTAACAAATCAAAAAATGTTGTATGATAAATTCAGCACCATGGAGGCAGAAGTAAATAGATTTAATGATGTTTTAAGTTCAATTTACTTTATCCTCTAGTAGATAGAAACGGCTTTTGCACTCAAATATTGGAGGGCAAAAATACTCTTTTCTAGGGATGAAAAAGGATTTTATTATAAAGAGGCTTTTTGCCGTTCTACAACGGGATTTAGTTAAATAAAAAAACTTATTTAATATTCCAGAAAATTCTAAATTAAACTGAAATAAATTAATGAGAAAATGATACATTTTATTATTTAAACTTTCAACCCACTCTTTTTTAAGGTTCAGTACCTATCGGGTAAAAACCCTAAAACTAAAACTCTGCGATCCATCTGTCTGTTCTTACATCCGACCGTTCGTCTGTCTGTCACCAGGCTATATCCAATGAACCGTGATAGCCAGACAATTTTAATTTTCAAAGATGATGTATTTCTGTTGTCGCTATAACATTGGTTATTAAAAAGAGAATAAAATAAATACTAAAAAGGGTGCTCCCATACGACAAATTTGATTATTTTTCCGTTTTTGCAGGGATATTAATAAAGCCAACAAGTAGATGCTTGAAGTATTCACAGAATAATTAGAAGTATATTTACTTTGAAAATAAATGATTTAAATAAATATAAATATATAAGGGGGCTCTCTAATGATATTATATAAATAAAATATCATTGGGGCTCCCATACAACAATCGTGACTTTTTCACAATACTAATAACGGCAACGGGCAGACGGTTGAATCATTTAAAAAAGGGTTGTAATAAAGTGTCTTATAATGTATAAATAAGGGTATGGAACCCTTCGTGTGCGAGTACTACTCGCACTCAGCAGATTTTTACTATTTAATCGGTTTAATCGTTTTTCGTTTAACGTTACGGAACATATTCTTCTATGTTTATCAGTTCTCAGTTGAGTTTTAAATACTTTGTATTTGGACACATTACGTCACAATCCATTGAACACCCCCTCACTCTTGACGTGTGACGTAATTGATGGATACCCGCTTACGGAAATTTCTATAAAGCATAACTTTAAAGGAGCATGTTAGAGAATTAAGAAATTGATAATTATTATACATCAGCCTTAACAATCTAAGAATATTGAGATATAGCCATTGTTAGATAGTTCTACAGAAAGTTAAGTATAATATACCTATGCTCAATTTAATATAGTTATTTAATATAGTTAGTTACAAATGCATTTGACTGCCTCTGTGGTCTTGGGTTTGATCGCTGCAAATATTTGTTTCGGAGTTTGAGTATTTTCTATGTATAAATGTAAGTTGATTGATGTATGTATGTACAATAAAAAGTATAAATGTATCATAGTAGGTACCTACAAGCTCTGCTTAGTTTGGGGCTAGATATAAATGCCGAAATATTATTAATATTACAGTTAATTGATTATGTATAGTAATTGTAACTGGCTGGTACGATACCTGTTATATACGATAACATTGACACCCACGGAGGTTGACACCAAACACTATTGTTTGACCACAGATTAAAATGCGCGGTTATCGAATATCATACATGGAGGTTGATGTCATAGAAGTTAGATATGTTGTATTGTAACCTATGCCGAGAACCACAACGAGGTCATTTTGAAGATGCAAATGGGAGATGGCTCGTCTGAATTCGCACCGTTAGGGTTGTCGCTATGATAGTATCGTAACGAAATTTAGAAGTCGTGCCTCGGTCTTCGGTCACGATGCTTTGATAGATGTAGAATTGTGATACGGCCAGTTTTGTTAGCTGCTTTAGTTAAGATGCATTTACTGTTGATAAACAATAATTAGGCATTATTATTTCTGTTGTTTTGTTTTCCCAAAGTAGATTGGGGACGGCTGACATCAGTCCTTTACAACCCAGGTACCTAACCTATAGACTAGCCGAATTCGAAGTTCTGAAGAAAGACTGTCTAAATTTTTAGAGCTCGTTCGAATATGTTCGTTCGGAAACCGGGATTGACGCCTTGACGTGCTCTCCTTGGTACATAGGGGTCTCAATGTGTTAAGAATTTAACCATCCATAGTCCAACTTGGTAACGATTGCTTAACTTTTCAATGAGTTAAGTGACTCGGTTACTTAGTCACAAGTAGCTCTTTATTAAACATTTTATATTGATGTTAATATTTTCAACACCCTGACCTAGTATTTAGTGTTATACGCATTGTACATATTAGTGAATGTCCTCTGGTCAGTACTAGATTGTAAATTTATCCATTTAATATACAATATGGTACATTGATACAGCGAGTAGTGCGTGACTGGTTCAATAAACACGTTTCCTGTTTAATTAAGTGTCTACCACGATATGGAGAAAAAAGTGTTTTTTAATTGATTTGATAATCACCTTAAT
Organism: Hyphantria cunea; assembly: GCA_003709505.1. NCBI lineage: Eukaryota > Metazoa > Arthropoda > Insecta > Lepidoptera > Erebidae > Hyphantria > Hyphantria cunea. The sequence goes on from PKRV01001461.1 coordinate 83,842, forward strand.
TTACTTGCATTCTCTTGGTATAACACTATGTAAGTATGCAGCAATGTGATAACATTTCTTCACATTTATATTTATAGGTTTTGTACTTATACGGTTAGTGGATTTTGCCCGTAGCTCCGCCCACGTGTATGTCGTGTATTGAGTTAAAGAGTAATCTATTTTGTTCCTCAAGAATCAAAATATCTCTATGCCAAATTTCATTGAAATCAGCTGTTTAGCTGACGCATAACAAACGTAGACAGACAGGCAGACTTACTTTCAAATTATAATATTATAATGCATTTTTGTTATATCAAAAGACAGCTCCCGAATTAGGAATATACATCTTGTGTCGCGGGGGTCTTGACAAACAGACATGTAACGGACCCAAAGAACACCCAGATATAGAACAACTAGTTATGGATCACACAGTGTGGGATTTGAAAACATAACACTTAGCGTAGTAGAAAGCGAGTACTTAAACCACTAGCATTATTAGTATATTGTCAAAAATCTAGAGCCAATGTTCAAATCAAATAATATATGGGAGACTAAATACGTTTGTTTTGTTATATTTGTTGTTCTTAAATATAAATCCGAAAGTAACTTTGTCTGTTACGCTTTCACGTCTAAACCGCTAAACCGATTTAGATGAATTTCGGTATAAAGTTATATTGGACCTTATAGATTTTTTGCCGCGATAGCCCAAATCTACGCACTATGCAGGCAAGCTAATAGAATATAAATGGTCAATATTTATTTTGGGTTAAAATCGAAGTAGCAACATTATCATGCAAAAATATGTTATGTAGTGCACTCCCTTACGAAAATATTTACAAAAGAAAAATATCAGTAGCAGTGTAAAGTTTGCCGGGTCAGCGAGTATTTAATAATGACAACCCTAGCTGCTGAACACTTGTAACTTGACGTAAGTTCTGGTTACACTTATGTACTTGGCTCCCTAGAAGTGTCAGACACAACGGCGCGCTGGGAACAAACCATGTATGTAATTGTCACTTGTCTGCACATCTCAAATTTGTAATTTCTGGTCTAAATTTTTAACTAAAAAATAGATTACAATTGACATTAACTTACCTCAAAAACGTACGTACAGGTTATAAAAGTAAATTGTTCCGTTTTTCTTGTTTTTTTGTTAAGTGTTGCAAATGGGCTATGAGTTCTTCTGAGCAGGTATCTTTTAATTTCAATACTAACTTTTGAAATATTAACAACGCGTTTTGTATGGTAAAATGTGAGATTTGTTTTAGTTGAATCCCATTTTGATCCTTTAGTAACGAAAAAGTTTGTGTAAACACCGATTATCTGTTAGGCTGTGGTGTCAATTCGGTCTAACCGGACACATTTCTGGCGAAATAACTAAGACTTTGATGGTGTGTTACTGTATCAATGTCATGCCAATTGCCATATTTAAATATTACCACCAGATTTATCCACATCAGCAGGTACATTACTCAAGTCGTGTTATGGTATATCAAATTGTTGTACTCTGCTATGCTGGGGCGCGTGGTTGCAAAAATAATCAGTCAAGTACGAGTTGGACTCCCACAGGAAGGGTTCCGCACCATTTTCTACACATATAAAGCGTCTATCTGTTGCCGTTATTAATATCGCGCAAAAAACGCCAAAAAATTACGTTTTTTATATGGGAGCCCTCTTAAATATTTATTATAATCTGGTTTCAGTATTTGTTTTTCTAGTGGACAACGGAAATACATCATCTGGGAAAATTTCAACTGTTTAACTATCACGGTTTATGAGATAAGTACATCCTAGTGACAGAGGGTCAGACTGACGGACGGGTTCTTGTTTAACCCTTTGGGTATGGAGCCATAAAAAGAAAAAAACCTACATCTACAGCGGGTCAAAATTTGACATTAATCGCTTCAGAACTTTATTAGTTTTATAAGTGTGCACAAACAAAATTAACATTTTCGTATTTCATATGTAGATAATAAAAAAAATTAAACGGTAATACTTTGGAGTATAGTGGATAATTTTATTAGGGAAACCTAATATGGCTGGCAAACAGCTGCGGGTTTCGGTAAACACATAACGGTTCTGAAGTACTTCGCTTCGGTAGGAACATAAAGTTTATTCAAACATGTCCATTAATTAAGAAAACATTGCATAACTGGTGATAGTGTAAAATAAATTTAGGTAACATGTTCTCAAAACACACATAATAATCACTTTTTGAATTAAAATTAAATTTTGCGATCTCGGCTAAGTATCTGCCTAAAATAATTGTAAGGATCACAGCTTTCTAGAATATAGGTATAAGTTTGTTTTTGTATTGTATAATGTGATCTTCTAAAGTACTAGATGACCCACGCAATCTCGTCGGCGTCTCCTTTTGCCCGTAGCGTGATGTTATAAAGCACGAACAAATTTATTTACCACTAACTGAGCCTCGCGCGCCTTAAGCGCGTTTATTGTTAGAACTCCGGTTACACAGCGGGGCAAAGCTAGTATAAGAAAGTTACTCCTTATTACATCAGCTATCTACCATTGAAAGCCCCATCAAAATTGGTTCAGCCGTTCCAGAGATTAGCCGGAACAAACAGATAGACATACAAAAGTTGCAAAATCGTTATTTTGGTATACGTACCGAGTATACATACTCGTACATCATTTAATAAAAAGCGGTTATTTTTATATTACAAATAGACACCCCAATTGTATTTATTTATTTGTATAGATGTATAAAAGAGTTTACAGTGACGAACCTTAAAAGATAGACATATGCTGTCACAGGATGATAGCTTCCAAGAGGAATAATTTTCCCCCGTTTTAGAAACTTTTCTCATTGATACGCCGCTTTTGGTCGCAGCGTGATAATATATTGTATCAATCCTTCTTAAGTTTGTCGAGTTCAATCAAACAAACAAACTCTTTAGCTGAACATTAATTATTATTTTAAAGAACTTTATACAGTTATCGTTGTGTCCCAAAAAAGGACTACCACTCAACGAATTAAAATTCAGACAATTTTATAACTAAAATAAGTATTATAAGAGGTTAGGAATATGATGTTCGGAGTTTCAAAAACTGTCACAAAGTATTACATGTTGTAATAATATGGGTCGTTTTTTTGATCGTTTTTTGTTTTTCGAAAGACGGTCCCCATTTCATGTCATCCACATTTTTTATAATTTTTATATTAACTCCATCACGACGAAGACTTGAAGACTCGAAGATTTAGAATTGAAGACTCGAAATACTTGACATTGGCAGAAATAGCTGATCTGGCTGATTGCCATATCATCAAAAGAAGAAGAATAATATGGGTCTAAAAAGTTTGTACACCAAAAATATGTAGACCAATTTAATGTGATCCGTCGTAACTTTCGATAAATCTTTTGATTTTTCTCAATTATTTGACTTTACTAAGTCCTATTTTACAATTTAAAAAATATAGGAATTTCGATTATTATTATTGACTAAACTAATTGAATTTAGTGCTCGGGTCGTCAAAACCTGCTTATTATACCTACTTATTACAATATTAAAACAAGAAAAGTTTAAAATAGTATAACCCGATTACATCAAAACTTTTGATAAAATTAAAAAAGCTGTAGAGCCTATATCATGTGGGCCATTATCACAAATCTATTGACATCTCAGTCATTAAAATCGGTTCGGTAGTTAAGGCGCTACGATGGAAAATACAAATATAAATACATACCAAAACTATTACCCTTACTATTACTACGCGGTAGTCGGAAAAAAAATTAAAAATAATTAGATCATATTCTAAACGCGGCATAATATAGCACTTACTAGTATGTAAATAACCAGTCTTCGCTATCGTGTCGACGCGCAGTCTTTTGTCGCGATGTTACCTAGACAAGCCGGCGCGATGCGCCCACGCATCTACGCACGCTATCGCTAATACACTATTTATAACTATTATTGATTGGCTCCATCTATTTCAACAACATGGCCGTGTGAAAAGAATTAACGGGCTCATTGATGGACATAAAGCGGTTATTTTAAGAATGATAATGATTTAAATACCTACTATGGAGATCAACAGTTTTTTACATTAAAAGTGATATAGTTTTAACTCGATGCAGTTGATTTAACAGTCATACATATGAGGCTTTTTGTAAAAGCTTGAAGCTTTAGTATTTTTATGTTCAATGAGCTTTTTATGTAATCCATAAACTTCTTATTGTGTTTTCTTAAAAAAACAAGTCAACACCCATGCTAAGAATATATCTTGGAGCGGTGGGACTTTACAAAGATTTATGGTAAAGGATACAATAAAACATCTAAACTGAAAACAATAATTTATGAATCAGATAAAGTAGAATGACCCTGGTGCTGGTTTAACCACAACACTAAACGCTATGCAAACCACTAAACTTAAAACCACTACGATTATCGAAGGACTTTTTTGTACATAATGTCTTATAATTTAGACAAAAGTTAGAAAGAGAATTATATGTGTATGTCACAGGTTGTTTTTCCTAGCGTCTTAAAAGGCTTCACCCGACCGCGGTTTTTACAATATAGTATTTCTACTGGTTACCAGGATATAGTATAGAGAATTTATAGGCACCGATAAGATTCTCGCATATTCCTAGCCGTGTAATAGTATCCAGTACAAAAAGATCTTAAGCTATTATTCTCTTGAAACTTATACTTGACTTGGAACAAAATTAATCTGATCACATTGAAATACACACAAAAGGCTATATTTGTCTCCGGGTCGATAGTAAAACCTGGAGTTATTGTTAAGACAGTGGAGACTAGTGCCTCATGCCATTTCGTTCTAATATTTCGATCTATAAAATCCTTCATACCTATATATATATATAAAAATAAATAAATCATTTAAATGTATTTTACATACGCGCATATTCCTATCGACTGCACCAAATTGGGTTATTAGTAGTTTAAATATTATTAGTAATAAAATAATTAATTATTAGTAATTTTTTTTGTGTTTGCTAATTTAAAATTTTAACAAAAACGACTGTATTACCCGAGGGAAGTTGAGACTGGTATAAATGTTAAAAAAAAGCTTTTCGGAAATTTGGGCCAGACCAGATTTGAATTCAACCAAACCAACCAAACAACAATACGCGACATCACAAACCTTTCATACGACTCTTGGACTAAAAATAGTTGAACATTTTAATTTTATCATCATTCAATAATAAATTAAAAGCGTACTTTAGCGTGTTACTTTGATAAAGGCATTTCGTGTCTATTATACTGAAACGACTTAATTTTATCGTTCGGACCTTTATAGTTCATAAAGATTAAAAGACTTTGAAACCATCCATCTCCAATTTACGAAGGTTAAACGAATTTTTAGCTATACAATTGATCGTGGTTTTGAATTCTACGGTACCAAGTTTTCATCACGATTCTCGTCCGTTCCTTCAACCAGCGTCTTCCCTCGAGGCTTAAACTTGTCTAGTATTAGGTATACCTTATTGAGCAAAAGATAAATAGACACGAATTCACGCCCTAAGTTTATTGGAGCTTATAAAGATAGAAAATATATGTTAGAGATCTTACAAAGATACACTTAGAAATGTCTTGCACCTGTAGAAAATGGTTTTGAACTAAGCATTGATCACGAAGCCATAGGTAATCTTTATATTGAATGAGAAACAGGGAGAAATGAATCAGTAAGTGTCCAATCATGTTAAGAGGTAGGTATATTGTAGGTCTATTTATGTATTTATTATTGTATGCGTGTTTTAGTACTCTGGATTTTTGAACTATACTAATATTATAAAGAGGTAAAGTTTCTAACTTTGTTTGTATGTTTGTAGAGTGTAATCTACGGAAATACTAATCCGATCCTGAAAATTCTTTCACTTACAGAAAGCAACATTATTCAGGAGTGACATAGGCTATATACGAAAAATCTGTTAAAAATAATAGTATTTGTAAATCAAGTCGAAGAAAAGCGGGTAGTAAACGTCCAACGAAGTGGGCAAGGGACAGCTAGTTTTGTATAAGACGCTGAGCAAATATGTCGTAAGAAACTTGACGGGAAAGAATAGTATGCGGATATCGTGTTGTATAAACCATTCGATGGTATTCCATGGACGGTCTGTGATACGTGAGGTTGACTGTTGTTGACTGTTCTTTATGATGCGTAATGTGTATTTTGATATCACTTAAAGCTCCAACGATGTTTTCGGACTTGGCTGGCGTATGATATCTATACAAATAAATAAAATCATATCCGAATAATTGTACGTCTTTCTGCCTGTTCCTGTTAATCTCTGGAACAGCTATACCGATTTGAGAGGACTTACAACATATAATAAATAACTTATCTACTTTAATTTTAGTTGTAGGGTAAAACAACAAGCGCGGGTTACACACAACACCACGAGGCGCAGCTAGTATTCAACTAAATTGAGTTTACGTCACACTCGTTTGTCACTTTTGACGAATCAAGCTTGCTTTTTATTTCGAGACTGATTAAACCTTGTTGGTGATCAAAACATTCATAAAATCTTAAAGATGGGTATCGTAGTTATTGTGATCTCCATTGTTAAAGTTAACTACCTTACTTAGTAACAAATAATTTTCACACTTCTTCACACACTTATGCCAACTATTATTACCTTACTTTTGATGTAAAACACGTAACGACTACAGAATGTGCAATCCATGTTAGGCCGTGAACCTACCTTGCAATGGGTTTCTAGCCAACAATTTACACCCGTTTAAATACAAAGAAATATTTTATTTCAAGCCATAAATAACTATTGTTTATATCATATACGCTTTCATTTACAAAACAAAACTACAGACGTAGTTTGCACGAATGGCACACAATTGTTTTTTGTTTATAATTTTTTAGGGCCACACATTTTACCCATTTTTAGATTTTGTTGTTAGCACACATTTTAGGACTGTACAACTTCTTTATAACAAAAAAAATAAATCTACCTGACTTTTTAGTAAAATCAACATAATTAAATATTAAATAAGTATCTCTGACATACGTAATATTGTACCTGTTTAAATGGTACTTTGTCTATTGTGACCTCGAGTTTAAATAACAAACGAAAAGTTTTCCTACTCGCGTTAATTAATTGAGTTTTTTCCAAATCGATTCATAAAGAATAAAATAAAATGTAAAATATAGAACCGAGTATAGAATAACTCCATAAATAACTTACTAGGTGACCCGAGCACCTTTGAAATTGCCTCGGTGGCGTAGTGGTAGATACGCAAACCACTACGCTACCGAGGCGACATCTGTGCTTGAGGTCTCGGGTTCGATTCCCGGGTCGGACTATATATTTGTTTCGGAGTTTGGGTGTACAACTTGGGTGTATTCCATAACACAAGCTCTGCTTAGCTTGGGACTAAATGGCGTTGTCTGTAAAATATCCGAAATATTTATTTATTATATTTTTTAGTGTTGCTTGACTTCTGTTAGTCGCAGTGTTATGGTACATAGTCTTATAATTTTTCTTAATATATGTACTATCAAACTTTTTTTTTCAATTGGAACTAGTAATTCCTGAGATTGGAAGATTGAACTAAATAATCAAACAATATCATGTTAGTATCGAGTATAGATTCCACTTTATCGTTAAGTTTATAGTCATTAAGTGAGTGTCAGATGAATCTGCTAATCTTTGTATTCATTGTCGTATTGTTGGCACACAGAAACATTTCTGAACGTTTCGTTTTGTACGAAGCAACTTCAAAGCGATAGTGGCTAATTTGGATCTTTTCCTGGTAAACATCACTAATTAGATTGCTAAATCTATTCTAGTAAGACGGACAGGCACATTTATGTGATTATATATAGATTGTGTTTGAGTTTAGTTTAGATTGTGAATATAATATTATTTTAATTGCAATAAGACTTCGATCAAATATACAGCAGACACACTTTCGGTAAATAACAGCTTCAAATATTACCACGACAATATACTTAATGAGCGTGCATTTGAACGGCAATCGTAATAATTATAAGAAAAGAAAGTGTATCTTCAATATTTGATGGTTTCAATTCAGCAGTAGAAATGTACATGAACTAAAATATAAAAAGTCAGTATTACTAAACCGTGTAACCAGCACTAAACAACGAGACGAAAATAGCACGTCCAGACATTGTTTTAAACTGAGACCGGTCATTTCACTAACAAGCAAACTAATACTAGAAAGAGTCAGGAGTACAATCACCGACAATTTGCACTCCCACACGTCTCAACTTTCATATCTGGACGGAAGACGCAATATTGTGTGATTAGGCTCTATCATACACATACGGTATCCGAATGAAGGCGATCCGGCCGAACCGTGGGTGTGCCCTTCGCCTACGGACAGCCCGGAAGGGAAAGTAAGGGGCGAATTTATGATAGCTCGTTTGCGGCATAAATTTAAAAGGCAAATGGATTCTTTAGAGAACAGAGACAAACTACCGACGCGTGCTTAGTGTCTCAAGTGGCCCTTCAACACACGAAGAATGGACGAAATGTGTATTTTTGAACACCTAAGGCACCTGTGGTTTCCATTTTAATCAGTGTTATGTTACAGTGTTGAATTACATCCATTGTTCTGTCACATGAAATTAACGATACCTTCCCTTAACTATTATGAATGGCGCTAACAGTTCAGCGCGTGATAAATGATAGAGACGACCACAATATGTGCTACATTGATATGATGTAATCGCTAGAAACACCAGAAGCTGAGATTATATGCGATTTCATGTATGTATCAATACTAAATCGGCTTTCGTGGCTAATAATTAACAAGAGGCTAAATATTCCACTATTGTGTTAATAGAATAAAAGATAGAAATAATTCATGTTATGGATGGAAATCAAACTTCCGGCTTAACCGTCATTGTAATTATTAATAGACCTGTCCAATTTTTGATACATCCACTACTGCATTACCAATTATTTAATTAATGGAAACTTCTAAGCTGATGCAACTCAAGACGAATAGTAAAGATCCAAAGGTGCCGGATGGAGATATATCGCCCGATAGGTCTCCCCAAATACCAACAAGGACACTTCCATCTACATTTATTCAAGCATACCTACGTTACAGAACGAATGATGCGATCAAATAGCCGGCGTCCGGTGAACCACGTGCACCCACGCCGGTATCTAATATTTAGAACAAGTCTTAGAACATGCATGGTGCATTTTACGAATTGTGAATGTCGGCTCTTGACTTATTGTTTATTAACTACATGTAATAATTTAATACTCAGGATTATATTGCTATAACTTTATATGGGCTAACAGATGTGTATATCTATTGCGGTAAACTGGAGTTAAGAAATTAAATGTGAAAACTGAAAGGGATATAATTATACGGATTAATTAGGGATTATTAACAACATATCAAAAAGGTCAGACCTGTACTTGTAACTGAAACAGGCTGTTATCGGGATGTAGAAGCCCTCTATCCACATGTAATTTAGTAATTTTGAGGTGACGTTTTTATACAGCGCATTCTTATACCGAAGACACACTGACCTACGGAGTAACGTAGTACGTATACAAATAAAACTAGCAATCTTGAATCGCGCTATAGAAGTTATCGCGCCGATTAGCATATATACTAAATCCCAACGTCAACCGTTGGGCAGTGGCCCGCCAGGCATGATCACCTCGCCTGGTCAAAGGATCCTCCTTTTGGGTTGGAGGAAAATCACACCGTTCCCTCCACAATATTATATACACTAGCCGTACCTCGCAGTCATACCTACATGTATGATTACTACTCCGCCTCTAAGGATTTTCACATCTTATAACCTTACTCACTTAATCATCATCAACAATCATTAAAAGTCTACTGCTGGGCATAGATTTTTGTTTGGTGTGGAAGTTTTGATCTTACTTATAGAAACAACGAATCTCTATACTTTATTAGTATACATGTATATAATATGTATTTTGTTCATTTTCAATTGGTAATAAAAAAAAATCTATAGTGCATGCGACCATTGCCGCTGAACCTACGCAATTTTGGAAATGGAAAAAGTAATTACTAGACTAGAAACTAGCGCAGTTAAATCGCTTAAATAGAAAAGCTTTCGGCATTAAAATTTAATTGTTTGAAAAACTTCTCTCTCAAAGATCATAGTTATCTTGTAATTTATTAACCTTTTTAGTAGTTTATACAAAGAATATTTAAACATTTTATTGCTATTTAAGTTGAAATTCCTTTCAATATATCTGAATCTTGCTCAATAATTCATCATCTTTATAATTGAATATGGTTGTCATTGTTATTGTAATATTAATATTGTAAACAAATTAATATCAATTTATGGATAAGACTATATTATGCGTAGTCAGACAGTTATAAACGTTTGTGTCGGGTATGCCACGATCATTAATAGCACCACAAATAGAAAGTGATATTTCAAGCTGTACAGGACAAACGTAAACCTATTTGTCTAATTTAATGTTTTTATATGAAGCTTAAGACGACATGAGGAATTCTTTAAATTTTTATAACTAAATTTAGTTTTATTGAACTCTTTTCAATTATTTTTTTTTAGTATAAGAAGAAGATAATTTAAGATATAAAGTGGATATTGACTTTGATTACCTTCTTAGTATACTAAAGTGGTACAAATTTGTGTATTAACATCGAATCGTTTGTACACACGGCAAATGCCTATGTCATTCTGGTAAGTATGACATAGGCATTTGCCGTGCCATAATGTATTGTGTATTATAGTAATAATATTACAAAACCATTCTGTGAGTAAATAGTTTCATTTATTGTAGTTACAGTTACAGGTAATTTGTACTGCTGACGAGCTCGTTTATCGTGTGTAGGCCAGAAAAACAAGGAGTGTCATTAACGAACTGGTGATCTCACGAATATCGAACCCTTTTTCACTAACGATGCGTTTATCTACACCTAAAAGACGCTCATTGGTTTGCTCCTTGAACTATAAAATTTGAAATTCGTGAGTTCTGACACAGAAATAAAGTTGCCTATATTGTTCGCAGAATACCTAAGGATATGAATGTTCATCAATTTGAAGTGGTAACAATCTAGCGAAGTCTGTGAAAGACCGATGGCTGTAGGAGCATAAACGTAGAGTGGAGACCGTTAATCGGTCAGGTTAAGGGAGGACGTCTTAGACTTAAACTGGTTGACGACCTGTGGAAATATTTAAGACTACTGTGGGAGGATCCAGCAAGTTTAGAGCAAAAATGATTTTCCTTTTATTTTCTCTAAACGCTTAATTGATATACTCATTAGAAAAACTTGAAGATTTAAATATATTAATCCAGTTAAATTTTTTTCTAACTCTAGTGATAGGAATTGTTAAATCAAAATTCCTTCAGTCTTGACACTAACATTCGCTACAGTACAAAGTTAATATCAATAATCGTACTTCATCAGGATTTTTTGAGGCATGATTTGAAGGTCAAAAGTAGTCAATTGGTTTAACATTTATTTGAACTTATGCAACTGTTATAAAACGTATGAGTCAGGAGTCAAGCGGCATTCCTGGCCCCGTTGCATCATTGCCATTGTAACTGGCGGATAAGCGTTCATCGCTCCGCAGCGCAAGGGTATTGCTTCTTCATTATACCTTAATAGCAAAATATTAGTCTATCGCATCACCGCTAATATGTACAGACGAGTGGAAAATTTTAATCTGTTGACTGATGAAGTGTCTTTACAACTGCTAAAGTATTAAATTAAAATTTTAAAAAAAGGTCAATAATACTTTCTGAAGCTAAGGTACTGCGTCATAAAAAAATCGATTGTAATTGTATTTGACACTAGTAGTTCTCCGCAGTTTCATCTATATGAAAAATACTAGCTGTTCTAATTATTACGTTTCATACAGAATGAATGAATAAAAAAAAAGAGAAATATCTTAATAGTTATTCTACAATTCGCGACGCGGCGGAAAGGAATCATAAAAATCGGTCCAGTCGTTCTGAAGTTATGAATGGTGTAATTAACCTATCTTTGCATTCATTTATCAAGATTGTAAAATGTCAGTGTATCACCAGAACACTCATGGCTCAATGACTATTGATGAGATATCGTAAGTAACACTTAAAATTTAGACAACATATTTAGAGGCATTTTAGCATAAACGTTACCCTCATTCTTTAAGCATATTTCTCTATAAGAAATTCACAATCGTATTTATCATCAAAAGAGGCACTGGACTCTTGGTTGCTAAAGGCCTTAGGATTTACTGTTAAAGAATTTTTATAAACCTACATTCTTCATATAATTTACTTAAAATGTGTATTGTGTGTAAAGAAATTCCTCTTTGAAATTTCAATGTAAAATATGTTATAAAACTTATAAAGTTAACCGTCTTAGAACCCGTTGAATTCATTAATACATTACTGAGTGCACATAAAACTTAGTTCTTAAGAAATTTGTTGCGTTAAGTAGTCAGGTGTTGCATTACTATGGCTTGTCCTTATAAAATGATTGCATTGCTAAATACTTCAGTAATCATTCAGTGTCAGCAAAAATTATTACATTTCGCTCTGAGTAGAATTAATTTCTGAGAAGTAGAAATTTACACGTATATTATCTAAGCATATAAGGCTATGCATGGAAAACTTTAGTTGGATGAAACAAATTTAATATTTGTACGTAGATACTATTTGATAAATTTTTAAAAACTATTCTAGCATAGTAAAGCTTTGGATTGTCGTTTGTAAGTTGCAGCAGCTTAGTCTGTCGTCGTATATTTATACTTATGAATTATATTTGTATATTTTGGTTCCAATATTTAAAAAAGATAAATTTTGTTAGCTAATCTGCTTAGCCTAGCCATAAATACTGTTACAATAAAAAATAAACAAAATATAACTTTTGAATTTAGAATCTATCATTTTTATACGTTTCGCGCCAATATATTGTTAAATATTTTGTGATACTAAAAGGGAGTATGGTGATAAAAAAAAACCGAATCAGAAGATAAATATTTCAACAAATGAAATGACCGTATTAATGCTGAAAGCTCTAGAGAAACTTCCCAATTAGTCAACAGAGTACAACGTGGGTATTATGCAACTTCATTTATGGTTTGGTGGGGTGTTAGCTATGAACGAGTAACTGAGCCATATTTTTGTCAAAAAGGTATAAAAATATTGGTACAAGTGTATCTTAACAACACCATGTTCAATAACCAAGAACGGGCCTTTCAGCAAGATTCGGCAACGGGTTATAAATCTCGGTCCACCCAATCTTGATTAGAAACAAACGTTCCGGACTTCCTCAGAGCTGAAGACCGGCCGTCATATAGTCCTGATTTTAATCCACTGGATTATGATTTAAGGTAAGTTTTAGAGTGTATGACTTGCTCTAAACACCATGATAATTTGGAGTCCCTAAAACAATCCACACTATTGACAATGAAGAATTTTTCCATGAAAGGAGTGCGTGCTGCTGTTGTTAACTGGCCTCAACCTTTAAAGGACTGTATTGCAGCCCATGGAGACCACTTTGAATAAGTTTTATATATATTTTAAAGGTTTTATATTAATATATTAAACTAACAAATTGTAATAGTAATAAATGTTACGTACAATAAAAAAATGTTCTTTGTAACAATATTTATGGCAAAACGAAGTATACCTACAACCATTTATCCCTTTCTGATAACTCTTATGCTGATTGCTATAAAACTTGATCTCTGACAGTTATCACTACTGTCATTTAAGAACTTATGAGTCATATTTTACGTGTGAACTTTATAATTTATTGCACATCGTTTCTTATAAAACTGGTACGAACGAACTAACGTATAGAATGAAAATACAGGTGATCCAAAATAAAATCGCTTGTTCCAAGGCATTTTGTCAGCTTTGTAGCAATCTGTCCCAAAGATCAAACTATATTTTCAAACTCAAACTAAATACAAGACTTGGGATAGGTACGTCATCTTTAGTTCATATCTTAATTTGAGATTTCAATTTACTACGACTTTAAGTTAATAATAAGAATATATTTTAAGTTGTAGATGTAAATGGACAAAGTAAATAATCACTTTTTTATGATATAGGAAGCAAACAAGCAGATGTATCGCCTGATGGCAAGCCGCCCATGGACACCCCGCAACACCAGAGGCGTCAAAAGTGGGTTGCCGGCCTTTTAAGGAGGAGTACGCTCTTTTCTGGAAGGTTTGAAGGTCGTATTGGTCAGGGAATACCGCAGGCGACAGTTCATTCCACAGTTTTGTTGTGCGAGACAGAAAGGTCCTTGAAAAGCGTACAGTTGTGACTGCCAACCATCTGGATGATGGGGATGAAATTTCTGTCACGAAGGACGCTGGCGGAAAGGAATCAGCCCGAACAATTCCTCGGAGCACTCCCCATGGTAAATGCGATAGATGATGCACTTATCATTAAGTGACCCTTACTCTTAGTACTATAAAATAGTTTTATTTATAGTTTCTGACGGCTCAATAGCTCATAGGTACACAACGTTATGCTACATGGGAAAGTAAGATAAAATATATGACACACTAAAAATTACCTACAAAAGTCTTCTATCAATCTTGTTATAATATTTTTTATATTCATGCTATAAACATGCCATGTAAAGAAATTTTATCTCAATTTTATTGTACAACACCCAGAAGAGTGTTACTTATATCAATTTAATAACTTATTATAATTAAAAGTCACATCATTAATATCTTGGGTACACAACACTTAATCATTTTTTTACAACTTATACGCAAGTTTTGTTGCATCATGCGTTCCGAATGACGTTAAACTTTATCAAAATATGTAATACCTGTAGCTTAACGATTAATGACTATAATTTAGATTGATTATGACTGCTTCAACACTTCCAACGCAGCTCAGTGCTTCAGTGATACAGTTACAAAGTATTGGCAATTCTAGTAAGTATTGCTAAATTGATATGGAATTTATGATTTTGATGGACCTGATATTGATATATTGCGTTAGAGATATTGATTGAGATAAACTTTAAAATCACTTTTTAAAAAGTTAACGAAGCGTAACAATATTTCTAAAAGTTATAAATGGAATATATCAAGTACGGAATTTGTTACATTGTTTTATTAAACACATACAACATTTTAGGTAAGATTACCATTGATGAATTACTAAACTAAATATACTTATTTATGCACAATATCGTTCATCAGTGGAATAAGGGTTCCAGAAATACATAAAATGCTGAACAGAAGGTAAAGTAACTATAAGCTCGACACCTCCCAGTAAAGAATAGTTAATCCACTTACTTTGAAAAAACAATGTTAAAGCGAGACAGATTGGCAGGTTGCTAAAACGTAATACGTTGAAATCATTTGCTATTCATTGACGGTAATGTAACAGTCGTGAGAGTGACATGCTACGGCACAAATGAGGCAGCTTCGACCGATGTCCAGTGAGTGTGAAATACCCTCGAGAAATGATACTAGAGCCCAAACACCCTCTCGCCCTAGTTCAAGAAGGGAAGAGTCTAAGGTAGCAACGCATTTGTGATTCTTGAAAGTCAAGTCAAGAATGATATAGCAGATTATAGTTTTATCTTTAGTCTTCAACTTACCGGTACGGTAGCCAGCGTTGGAGAGATAAGTAGCGAAGGTGTTCGTTTCATGTGTGGCCTGCCACATTGGTGATGAGCAGTTGTCGTTGTTTGTATACACGTTATGGTTGTGAACGTACACCCCTGTGAGTAGCGAACTCCTGCAAAAAAGAAGTTTTATCAAGAAATTGGGAGAGCCATGATTCGGTATGCATGGGCCAGCTCAACCGAAGTGATACCACGGCCTCACAGAAAACGGTAGCTGCATACGTGTGAAAGTCGTTGAATTATTTAGCAATTAGCTATATAGTTATTGACACAGACAGCCGTAAGTAACTAATAGTAAGTATTATAAAGAGATATTAAGTGCATTATATTATATATATTGCATTATAGCAATAGCAATAATATAGTAATTTTTTCTCATGTCAAAATACAGGCCAGAAAGTTACCTTGACGGACAACACATTGGAGTAGTCGTATAAGCATGCCGGAACTCGGCACCTGCACTTCTGATGGCCTTCATCGTTCTCGGCATAAAATTCAAGCTTCCCAACTCAACATCCTGATCATCAGTCAAAACTAAAATAATGTTGGGCTTCCTTTCTCGTGGCTGGGGGTACGGTATATAACCACCACTTTGCCATTTATTGGATGTCTTGGGCTTTGACTTGGTTGAGTTTTCTCTCATCGGCAAGTGCTGTCTATCTTGAGACTTGCTTTGGTTAACTGGCCTCCTTGCTGAATTCCATGTTTTCTCCATACTACTTTTATTCCAGTGCTTTTCAGGTTTCCGTGACCTGTCATCTTTCTTTACACTGTAAGGTTCTATAGTCCTATTTACACTGTCTTCCAGTGAGTGAACATCGGTACCTTTCCGCCTGTCTCTTCTTATTTCGTGTTCCCAGCGACGTCTGTCTCCACGGTATCTTGAGCTGTTTCTGTGCCTCAAGTTACGTCTTTCGGGTATATCCGTAAGAGTTCCATTAAATGTAGTTCTATTACGGTTGTTCTCTCTGTTACGTATTTCTCTAGATTTCGAAGGTTCTTCGTTTTCATATGACTCTCTTCTTGCGGATATTAATATGAAATTCCATGTTAGGAGTAGAGATATAACCTTAAAATTCATGTTGTCTAATTTAAGAATAAGTTAATGTTTTTGTTCTGTATAACGTGTAATGTTATGTCGTCAGAGCAGAAGAATACGAACTAAAGTGACATCTTGTGCAGTGCCGGAGCATTTTCTACACCACCTGGAACAAAGTTAAAATTACTTTAGTCATTGCCGCACATCATGACTTCTACGATGGTGCACAAGAACATGGCCGAATGGTTAAGAATTTTCTCTCATTGCTACTTCAATGGATCAACTTTAAAAGTTTTTTTTATTTTGTTTTTTGACTCGAGAACTTGTTTAAAGAGCTGTTCTCCGCACAGATCTGTGTATTTTGAAGAAACTTGGGCTTTTAAATTTCTACAAAAACCTAAGGTGTTCTTTTGTATCATAAGATTAACGTAACACGGCATCTGTATGCGTCGTGATAGCTTTCAGACTAATTTCGAATTATTTTTTCTTGCTTGAAAGATGGCCCACTTGATATTGGTATTTTAATTATTTTTATTAAACTACACAAATTAAAAAAAATACACCAAATTAACCATAGAAAAACTTGTTTGTCACAAGTCCTAATAAATGTACACAATTATGAAATATTTCGGTGTAATAAATCTATGCAGTTTATAAACTCGATCAGCGACGCCTATTTCGTGTTTGCTTCTTATATTGAAATATGTTT
Organism: Hyphantria cunea; assembly: GCA_003709505.1. Classification (NCBI taxonomy): domain Eukaryota; kingdom Metazoa; phylum Arthropoda; class Insecta; order Lepidoptera; family Erebidae; genus Hyphantria; species Hyphantria cunea. The sequence goes on from PKRV01001461.1 coordinate 101,157, forward strand.
TGCTATGTCGGTAATCAATATCCTAGCTTTTAATAGCCATCTACCAGGGCATCAATCGCGGATTGCTTTTAACAGAATTGAACCGGTATTGGGCTTGCGACTAAATAACTGCGCATTTCCTAGTACGGGGGATAAAATTGATGTTCTACAATTTCACCGTCGAAGTACATTGAGAATGCAATCTTGGAATTGACTCTCATTTATCTTAATACGAAATTATTCAATAACCATGATTCACTTGTGTTGAAATTAAATTTTTATATCTTTACGTGTTTATATTACATAGAAAATCATATTGAGAAATACTGTAAATTTGAAAACGTATTGAATTTAAATGTCCTTTAAATGACTACTTATTGATGGAGTATAAAATAGCGTATATTTTTGCATCAAGTACTTTATAAAAAACGTATTCTTATTTACAATATGAAGTGTTTGAAAGTAATCTAGTATAGCATTTACAATGTTTGTTTAAAGTTTTATTTGCTGAAATCTTAAATACGATTATAAAATAGCTAATTACAAGATTGAGAGATATAGATGTTGTAGAAAATCTAGCCAAACTTACCCACCTAATACTTCGAATAAAAATCAAAACAATAAAATATTATAGCTCCCGGATTTCCAATAGTTGTACATTAGCTGAAATAAGACGTGTCTTATTGATAGACTATTCTATCGTTTTGAATTCACAAGATAGAAGAAAAATAGATGTGTTCTAACAGACACGTAAATTTTCTATTGGACTGAAGGCATTATAGTGATAAATGACAAAGGTATTAAATTTCGTATATTTCATAACGAAAATGATAGCTTTCCTATTCGTCTTCATTAAGTGCCTAAACGACAGACCACGCGTGCAGCTGATCAGAACGACGCTGTGTACTCTTTGAACCCAGCTTGATTTATGTGCATCCCACACCCACAGACAGTCTAATTGATAGGGGACGATCTCCGAGGACGTCATATTGTCACACGATACCCTAATATTAGGCTACCCTAGACTATTTATTATCGCACCCTATCTTGTTGTGCAAAATTGTTGACATAGGAGCGTCATTTACATTAACTGTGTATTATAAATAAACAGGAATGCTGAAACCTTGGAAGAATCTTGAATATAAGTAAATGTTTAATTATATATTCTAGTTTTTATTTTTGGTGGTTATTATATGGACAATTGAAGTAATTTTATTTCAAATAGTGGGTTGTTTTAAATTGTTCTGCTGCCACGTTTCTAGGCTTTTAACACTTTTAAGTGTTTACATTATCATACTAGTTCTTAAACTTTTGTCATTTCAAATTTCCTGAATATTCAAAAAGTCTAATTGCTCTGTATCATATAATTAGACTGCCGACTTCAAAGTTGAATAAAGCTATTATCATATAGTTATTTATAATATTTTGTTTGATTGAGAAGAATTGCTGCCTATTAAGAACTCTCTCATCCGCTCTAGAGCCAAGTGGTTATGTAGTAATCTCACTAAGTCTTGAAACGGGATGTCTGTGAGAACGACAGTGATAGTATCACTCGATCATGTTTAACACATCCATATTTCCCGAGTATGAGTCTAAGCACTAGTCCTGCTAGCTTTAAATCATAATATCATCAGAAACCAAAACAAAAACTAATATGTACAATTCTAGTTTCATAATTAAGCACAAACAACTGCGCGTAACGGTGAGCAAAACTTGGAATTAAGGCTGTGAATTAATAACGAATGTTAATGTAAAGTATGAACAAAGCTACCCTTAGCTTGTAAAGTATTCTGCACTTTTATACCGTTGACCTTTTGTACAGCGGTATGTACAGTGAAATAATTTCACTAGAGATGAAGCGCGATTTATGTTGATCCGGGGTTAATTAGTTTTATTAAAGGATTACTTTTATAAACCTCCTTAACATGAACGTTGCTTTAAGCCTATCTCAACGACGTAGGTGAAAATACATTCTGAATTGTAACATTATAAATAATCAATACGGTACTCTCATTAGATTTACATGATTAAATATATAATATTTTCATTTCAATACAATCGAATTACCGCCACCCACTGCGTCGGTGGCCGCTTAATTAGTGTCTGAATTTCATTTCACACCGCTTCAATCATTAACGACCCATAATGTCCCACTGCTGGGCTCGGGTCTCCTCTCAGGAGAGGGATAAGGCTTACAAAAAGAATACAATATTTCTTTTACAATTAATTTAACAAAGTTTACACTTATATTACATACTCTTTCTCAAGAAATCAAAATGGCACCCTTTCGTGATTCGTTCAAGGTGAAGGCACGAGCTCTCCTTACCCAAAGTCTAGCACACAAACTTGATATTTTATATATTATAATACGTATGTGTTTGTAGAAGTGTGTATGCACGAATTTGTAAATGTATTATTGAAACTATTTAGTTGTAGTTGTACTTCTTAAAATTATTAACTAAGTGTGGTACATCTCTTGCTTCCTTTAAAACATCACCCAGCGCAGTCTGGTACAGAATGCTTAAGGCATTAAGTCTGCCATGGTACTTTAGTGCATAAAGTTTTTGAGTAATAATACCATCTATTTTTATTTGTCTGGTCAATAAAAGATACATCAAAGAAATACATAGTTATGCCATTATGAGCCGCGTTTTATGCGAACATATCCTATATAATAACGTAACGTTTATTAGTTGAATGAACAAGCGCTTTGTCGGTTACAACTTGGTAATAAATAGGGTAACATGTATAGCTTTATAGAATATTCTGACTAGCTGCTAAACTTTAGTAAGTTGCGAAGTAGAACGCAAATTAGACATTTAAAACAACGGAAAATATAAAATAAGTATTGTAGGATAGTATAATGCTCACTGGATACACAAAATAAAGTCATCAATACTAATAAAAAAATGAAGAGTCTGTTTGAAATTTAAAATTGTCAAATATCCAGTAAAAACTATTTTTACATTTTTTGTCTATCTCTCTTTTATTTCGGCTAATCTCTGGAACGGCTCTACCAATTTTGACGAGACTCATGGGCAGATAGCTAATTGTTTTATAGACTAGTTTCGTCCCACGGTATTATAAAGAAAACAACTAATCATCCTACTATATATATGTTTTGGTTATGTTGTATACGTCAATGGCAATTATGAAATTTATTCATAACTTCGTAAAATATCACTACCCTATTGTTCTACCCGATGCGTTACCAATACATTCGATTTCAGAAGATAAATCAAAGAAAACACCATTAACGTTTAAAACAAAATTTCCTAATTACGCTTTCAGTTCACCCTAAAATCAGGAAGTGGGGAGGCACAAACACGGCTAATGAGTTCTTACAAATTAAAAGTTATACTACGGTGAACTTTGGAATTGATGTAAATCTTCTTAATGGAGCCGCAACCAACTTATTCTTTACATTTTGCTCCCTACTTCCTGATAACATTATTTATCACGTAAACTTGAAGCGAGCGAGTTCTTATTGAGAATTAATTGTAGCTATAAAAACACTCGGAATTATAACATTTTTATCTAATGATTATTTTACTAGCACGGTAAAGTGCTAAGAACTAAACTCTTTTCTAAAAACAAAACCAATGTCCAGCAAGACCATCAAATGTTGATGGTGATGAAAGTTCTTGAAACTAAACTACTATTTACTACTACTACTACTAGTACTAAACTAAAGGAGTATGCAAAAAGAACGTTTATTAGTCATTACCTGCCGTGTTCGTAAATTTAATTTACGAATATTGTCTTACCCAATTTAATGAACACTTAGCTCCCTGATACAGTCTCGAGACACAAGTTGTTGAAACAAGTCATAAACTCTTCGTGTGAGCATAGAATGCATCGGAGAGATTCACTTTAGAGGTATTTTAGTTCGTTAACGAGGTGACGACGCCGTGTACAAAAGCTATTACCGGCGGTTCTCGATACTGCCAGATAATACTAAAACATAAACGACTTTCAACTTTTATCACTTTAGTCTTTCTTCACTTAACGTGCCGGCTGAAGTAGCTTGGAGTAAAATTTACGTATGTCAAGTAAGTACGTAAAAAGGAGAAAGTTACAATTAAAGATTTAATAGTAGGTAGGAACAGTTTTTTTCATCTACTATTTATATATAGTACTTATATATATATATATATATATATATATATATATATATAT